>VWPW01000034.1:24610-75106 GCA_013389825.1 Crypturellus undulatus
CGCAGCCCCGGGGCCGCTGCGGGCAGCGCGGGAGCGGAGCGCCCAGCCCGGTACCGGTGCCGGTGCCGCAGCTCGGAGAAGCCCAGCCCGGTGCCGGAGGCCGAGGGAGCCCAGCCTGGTATCGCTGCCGCTCCGGGGGGAGCCTAGCCCAGTGCCGGTGCCGCAGCCCGAGGGAGCGCAGCCCGGTGCCGGTGCCGCAGCCCGGAGCGCCTCGCTCGGTGGCGGTACCGGTACCGCCCGTGCCCGCGTGCCGCTGCCCGGCGCCGCCGGTAAGTCGCCGTTTCCCCTGCTCGGGCTGGGGCCACCCTTGCCCGGGGGCTGTGCGGGTCCCCCCTGCCCGGCTGCGCTCCCTGCGGCCGCTTTCGGGGGGCACCGACGGCGCGGCTGGTTCCCGGCGAGACAGAAGCCAAAGGGAGGGCACAGAGCCGAGCCCGCTGTGTCCACAGCGCCTTGGGCGACTGAGGGACCAGGGGTGCCAGGCCACGGGGTGGCCGGGGTGGCCACAGGTTACCCAGAAGCCTGTGACGAGCGGGGTGAATCCGCGAAGCAGCGCTATGACCTTGGGGTGTAATCCCTGCAAGCTCTTAGAGGTGGGCGCTGTCCCACCCTGCGTTGCAACCCGCAGGGTTTTAGTGTCCTGAGCGGAGTGACTGCGCCCAGCCTGGAGTCCGTGGCCCTGCTTGTGCCTCTAGCAGATGTTTGGCGGGGAAAACTTCATCGGGAGATGGGTTTGCGCAGCAGGTTGTGCAATGAGCTGCTCTGGGTTGGCCGGGTTTCCAGGACAGCCTCTTTCCTAGCAAGTGTTTCCAGCAGTGGAGAGCGGAAGGAGAGGAGCCCTCTGCCCACTGCGCTGCTCAGAGGTGCTTGAGATCCCCATGGGTTGGCAGAATGAGTGCATGGTCCCACTGGCATCTTACTCCTGCAGAGGGTGGGAGTCGGGGCTTGTGTCCCCATGGCTGGGGCTGTGCGAGGAAGAGCTGCTGGTGGGGGGTTAACAGGCTAAAGGCTGTATTTGGCCCTAGGGTGTCCTGGGGTACAGGCGGAAACATGGGGTAGCAGCCACCAGCCTCGCTCCTGGGGTCCTCAGTCAGTTTCTGGAGGTATAAGAAGGACCTGGAAATTTTGGGTGACTTAATGGCCGGAAAATTGCAAACTACAGCACCAAAGGGCCATGCTTAGGTTTCTTTCTCTTGCCCGTATCATGTTCTAATGCTCTGGTGTCTGGATGGGCTCAGATTTCAGAGAGCCTCAATGTCCAAAGTGCTGAGGTCCCTCAAACACGAATCAGGGCCTTTTACTTACATGCTGGGACAGGGACTTGTCGGTGCTGGCGAGCTGAGCACTGCTGAGTGGCCTGAGCCCTTTGGACACTGCGGAGATGCAGGAGGCAAAACACCTCCCAGCAAATGAAATGATGGAGGGAGAATTTGGGCTGGGAGCCCTGTGGTCAAGACTGCAGGATGTGGGTTGGACCTGGTGTCCTGCCGGCCCTGGCCATGGGGCAGTTTGTCTTGGAAGAGGACAAGAGGAGGAAGAAGATGAGGAGCAGGAGAAAGGGTAAAAGCCCAGCGGGAGGTGGTGGGAATGGGTTTTTGTCCTTGTTCTCCTATAGAGAAGAGTTGCTGCTGGACCGGAGGGCAAGGTCTGCTCGCCAAGGCAGCTCTTCTCAGCTTGTTTATAGAGCAGCACAGTAAGCAGGTAAAAAAATAAAAAGAAAGGAAAGCAAAGACGGGAAACAAACCTTGTGTCAGCAGGAGTTGGGCCCTGGGACCAAAGGACGGCAGCGCAGGACGCCATAATCTTTACTATCTAATGTATATGTTACATTGCACAGACACAGCAGGTGCAATAAGTTTTTAGTGGTATTTAACACACATGTGATACCAGCTGAGCAAGGACAAGCCCTTGGCCAGGCCCTGGGTTCATGGCTGGGAGAGATGAGTGAGGTGCTGAGCATTGCTCACATTTCCTTTGCTACCAGCGATTTGCCTGGCACAGGGACCTGATGCTGGTGTTGCCTGGCCTTTTGCTTCCACTCCCGTCGAGCATAAGCTGAGTGTTTCTAGGGCAGAGCTCTAGAGGAGTCACTAGCACGGCAGTATCTGAGGTCCAGGCGACCCGTTGGCAAAGGCCACGCTGCTTTGTTAGCTCAACTCCTGATAAAACACTTTGGGAGGAGGCGACCGGCCCAGGTACCACTGCATCCCGGGATGGAAACTCAGAGCTTCCCCAAGGGCCAGGCGAGAGCCTCGGAACCGGAACCGACCTGCATGGAAGAGACGGACCAGCCGCGGGTGACCCCCTTTAGATGATGCCCTAGTTGTGAAGGTGCCAGCGTTGGTGGTGCTGCAGGTCGCGCAGCGGCACCGACAAAAATAGAGCGGGCCCCAGAATGGTGCTTTATTTTTACTCTGTAAAGCGTGTCCTGCTCTGAGGTTTTGCTTTAAGGGAAAAAAAAAAAAAAAAAAGAAAAGAAAAGGAAAAGAAAAAGAAAAAGCCAAAGTAGGGAGGAAGCTTTGCTTTGGGGCAGCGGGGAAGTGGTGCCGCAGAGGGTCGCAGAGCACATTGAACCCCGCTGCTTCCCATCTTCTGCTTTGAGAGGAGCTGGAGGTCACGGCAAAGTCATCCCCAGGCAAAATAACAGGCTTTCGTGCCAAAACAACAGTGTCAGAAGAGGCCACGCTCCCCGCGTGCGGCTGGAGCTCCTCGCCGGCCGTGCCAAGGGGCCCCACATGGGCAAAGGATGTGATGGCGCCTGCTCGCAGCCCGCACCACCTGCCTCGTCCTCGGTACCTGCAGCGAAGGACACTGCCTCTGGAGCCGCCTCCCGGCTCCCTCCGCTCTGCTCCCCCAAAACACGTTATTCCCTGCCGAACAGCCGCTCCGGCAGCAGCGCTTTCTTGTACGTCACCGGTGCTGGCCCGCGCTGGGGGGGAGAGAAGGAGCCGCCTAAAAATAGAGCAGCCTCAACGTTGCTCATAAATAATAAACCGGCCTCCTGGAAGGGAGCGTCAGGCCCAGAACATCGCTGGCGCCCCGGGGAGCTGCATTGCTGCTCCCGGCGTCACGAGGAGGCTGGGAGGTGGCTGGCCCTGGCGCAGCACAAAGAGGCAGCAGCATCGACCCTTCCCGGGGCTTAGAACCCAAAGGGGAAGTAGGGGAGAAACCCCCATTTATTTTCTTTTCTTCAAAAGATGCGGGACCCGGTAAAACGTTCTCCTGGACTAGTCCGTGGGCCCGGCAGGGCAGACTCATTGCATTTTGTTTTCTTCTCCTCGAGTAACAACCTCACCTGTCCCCAAGCTTCCTAGCGCCCCATACTCCCCAGGGCTGCCTATGCCCACTTGCTGAGGCTTCAATCTCCCCACTGGCATCCCAGGAATTCCTAGCATGGCAAGGGAGGGACTGCATTTAGGTTAAAGGTACATATGGGTATTCCCAGAAGCAGGATGGAGGGATGCACCAACCAAAGCAGCATCTCCCACCGTCTCCTCCTGCAAGCGGCTGTGCTCAGCCCGGAGCAGCGTGGGCAAAGGGGGCTTGGGCAGGCTCAGGATGCACCCGTGGGATGCTCCAGGCGCCACATCCTCCCTCCAGGCTCTCCAAGCCAGCGAGCGAAGGCTCCCGGAGCTCCGTGGCACTTGGCAGCGGTGCAGGTCATTTTGCTAAACCTATCGCTTGTTCAGGCTAATCACAGACTAATTCCACCCTAATCCCATTTAAAGCAACTGGCAGCCTGGGAGGTTACAGGCTGGCCCAGACAGTTAAAATGACCGGCCCCGGCTGAGCTGCTGTGATCGTCTTGGCTGCATCCCTGTCCCTCCTCCGGCTGCCGCATCGAGCCCCATATCTACTTCAGGACACATGCAAAATATGATGTTATTTTCCTGTCCCCATGCCTATGATTTTCCTTATCCCCAGTGCATCGTATTTGCCACTTACTATGTTCACAAACATACTCAGGAAAGAAATAGATTCCATAGAAATTTGTGGGAAAAAAAAAAAAAGATTTCTGCTTTTTCTGCCTTTTCTTTTCTTTTCTTTCTTTTTTTTTTTTTCTCCCCTGGGAGAAAGGTCTGTCCAAGGTACGGAGGAAAATGTGCTCCCATAATGATTACTGCAGGGATGAAGTACAGGGAGAAACTGTATTTTCGTTTTAGAGTGCTTTTCTTTTGGAAACAAGCTGACCCTGTAGAGGAAATCACTGCAACCAGCTTTGTTCTTGCCTGGAAAGAAGGCTTTATTTCCCCCCTGGTTTGCATGCTGTGGCACAAAACAGGATAGGGGGACCCGGCTCCTCCCGTGGCCCCGCGCTGGGTCTCCTGCTCCTCTGCAGCTTCTTGCCTCCCCTGGGGTTTTGTTTCCCACTCTCCCATGTCCTGACTTCACGTCTCGCCTCTCTCCATCCCCACACTGGGCTTGGCTGAGCTGAGCGAGCCCTCGTCCAAGAGAATCCATTAGGATCTTGGCCTCTCAGCACCAGCCTAACAGGCAATCTCACTCCTGGAGACCAAGCAGGAGGGTGCAGGATGGAGTCAGCCAGATAGAAGAAAAAGCCCTTCAGATGCCCCATCCCCAACAAAACTAATGTGCCCTGGAGCTGGCTACAAGTTGCTTGTATATCCTCATTCTGGCCACCTGGGCATACAGAAAAATTGGGATTCATCCTCTTCCACTGCAAAATGTCCTTGGGTACAAGCCCAAGCTGAGATGAGTTGGGGACAGGGAGGGAAAAGCCTGAGAGATGATCTGAATTTAATCTGCCAAGGAGACAAATTGATTAAAGTTAGGATCAGCCACTGGATTTCATTACATGGTGTCTCTCATGGCTGTAAATTAGCCCTGTCTGCTAAAGACACTTATCTCTGCACCAGCCCTGCTCCTACTCATCCCCTTCACCTCCTGCCCTTCCTTATCTCTCTCCCTGTTGACCCAGTAATGATTCCCTCCTTGCTGGATTTTGTTCCCCCTTCCCACAAATAATTAAAGCAATGGCTTGGCATATATGGCCTTGGGAGTACTCCGGTGCACGGGAGATCAGGCTGTTGTCGGCCTGAGTTGTCTCTGTGGGTATGCTGAGGCAGTGTGTGCTGAGATATGTACAGCACCTGGCACATGGTGGTGGGGGCCCCATGGAGCTACTGAAATGGAGAGGGGAGGGAGATGACAAGTGATCCTTTGATTCTGAGACTCTTCAGAGACTATATATATCCTTCTTCTTTTTCAGAGACCAGTGCTCTGGGACACAGCAGAGATGGGAACGCTCCTAATGGCCCATTTTCTTCCTTTGTGAGCATAGTAAGGTCAATGCCATAGACAGAGAGAAGAAACTGCCAGTCTCTGAGCTACGGGACTTCCTGCAAAGTCTCTTTCTGACCTTTTGCACAAAAAAACAGAGGAAACCACTACCATGTATACCTTCCTGCCCGAAAACTTCACCCCTGTGAAGCAGAAGCCCACCAAAGAGCTGAGGCCCATGCTCGGGGCCATCTTGCTCGGCCTCATCCTCTTCATTGCCGCCGTGGTGGCCTGGTGCTACTACACGGCATCCCTGCGGAAGGCGGAGAGGCTGAAGACGGAGCTGATGGACCTGCGCCCAGAGGGGTTTGTGATCAAGAACCAGAATGGGGAGGTGGTTTTCCGCCTGGCCTTCCGTTCGGGGAGCCTGGACCTGGAGTCGTGCTCCAAGGAGGGAGAGATTTTGAGCTGCACGCGCTCAAACAGGGGTCCGCTGAACTTCTTCATCCAGACGGTGAAGCCCAAGGACACGGTGATGTGCTACCGCGTGCGCTGGGAGGAGTTTTCGGCGGGCCCGGCGGTGGAGCACACCATGTTCTGGGAGGATGCCCACTGGTACGGGGGCTCGGAGATGAGCACCCAGCACTGGCCCATCCGCCTGGCGGGCTACCAGGAGCCCGTGCCCTACGTGACGAGCGACGTCTACTCCTTCCGCGACAGCTTTGGGGGCATCCTGGAGCGCTACTGGCTCTCGTCCAAAGCGGCGGCCATCAAGATCAACGACTCGGTGCCCTTCCACCTGGGCTTCAACGCCACGGAGCGCACCCTCTTCTTCCAGGCGCGCTACAAAGATTCACCCTACAAGCCCCCGCCAGGACAACAGCCCTTCCCCGAGCTCAGCTACCGCGTGTGCGTGGGCTCGGACGTCACCTCCATCCACAAGTACATGGTGCGCCGCTACTTCAACAAGCCCTCCAAGATCCCCTCCGAAAACGCCTTCCGCTACCCCATCTGGTCCACTTGGGCCCTCTACAAAAATGATATTGACCAGGATAAACTCCTGAGGTTTGCAGAAAAGATTAAGAAGTACCGTTTTAACTGCAGTCACATTGAAATAGATGACACATACACACAAGCCTATGGGGACTTTGACTTTGACCCCATCAAGTTCCCCAATGTGACAGAGATGTTCACGAAACTGAGGGAAGATGGTTTTAAGGTGACTCTGTGGATTCATCCTTTCATACACACAGATTCCTCCAATTTTGGTGTAGGGATCGAGCGCCAGCTGTTCATCAAGGAGCCATCGGGGTGGCTGCCAGCCATGGTGGAGTGGTGGAACGGCATTGGGGCCATCCTGGACTTCACCAACCCGGCGGCCCGGGACTGGTTCCAGAGCCACCTGCGCCAGCTCCGCCACAAGTATGGCATCTCGTCCTTCAAGTTTGATGCTGGAGAGACCAGCTACCTGCCCAAGCAGTTCAGCACCTTCCGGCCGCTGTCAGACCCCAGCATCTGGTCCAGGCGCTACACGGAGATGGCCATCCCCTTCTACGAGCTGGCCGAGGTGCGCGTGGGCTACCAGTCGCAGAACATCTCCTGCTTCTTCCGTATCATTGACCGTGACTCCGTGTGGGGCTACGAGCTTGGCCTCAAGTCCCTCATCCCCACCGTGCTCACCATCAGCATGCTGGGTTACCCGTTCATTTCTGCTGACATGATTGGGGGGAATTTTTTCCCTAACAAGACGGAGGGTGCGGTGGAGATCCCGGACCGGGAGCTCTACATCCGCTGGCTGGAGCTGTTGGCCTTCATGCCCTCCATGCAGTTCTCCATCCCGCCCTGGCTCTACGACAAGGAGGTGGTGGAGATCGCACAGAAGTTCACGGAACTGCACGAGTCCCTGGTGGCCCCGTTGCTGCTGGAACTGGCCGGGGAAGTCACGGACACGGGCGACCCCATCATCCGGCCCATCTGGTGGATCTCTCCGCGCGACGAGGCCACCCACAA
Organism: Crypturellus undulatus; assembly: GCA_013389825.1. Classification (NCBI taxonomy): domain Eukaryota; kingdom Metazoa; phylum Chordata; class Aves; order Tinamiformes; family Tinamidae; genus Crypturellus; species Crypturellus undulatus. The sequence continues at coordinate 31,859 of VWPW01000034.1, forward strand.
AATCGACTCGCAGTTCCTCATCGGGGACACGCTCATGGTGGCCCCCGTGCTGGAGATGGGCAAGCAGGAGCGTGACGTGTACCTGCCGGCGGGCAAGTGGCGCAGCTACAAGGGGGAGCTGTTTGAGAAGACCCCGGTGCTGCTCACGGACTATCCTGTTGACCTGGATGAAATTGCCTATTTCCTCTGGGTTTCGTAACAGACTTCACCAGCAGAATTAAGCTTTTTAATAATCAAGCCTTACACTAGGACTTTTTGACAAATAATAATTCTAAATGCACATTTCATTTCGAACTGAGATTGAGGAGGGGAATTAAATAGACTTGTCTTTGGGGTTCTTATTCAGAATGGGGTGATTTTTTTTTTAATTTGGGGCAGATAGGAGATGCGAGGTCGATTACGTTAGCCAGAATTTTCTGTGTGTATGTGGGGATAAAACCATGAAGCTATCTACAAACATATAGTTGATAGTACCTTTTACCTAATACCTTTTCAGTTCCCAGGGATTTTTTCTAGGTGAAAGTTACCACCCAGTGGGAAGGTTTTTTTCTCCTGTGGAAGCATCCAGCACTGGGAACAGAGATATTTGACTTGGAAGGTTTGCTGTAGCACAACCTGCCTTAAGTTTTCTAATATGGCAAACAAATTTAAAAGGACTTTTTTAAGTGGAAAGAACTATCCATATCTATATATATTTTCCCGCCTCCCTTTAGTCTAGTATGGTATGGACTAACACTTGTCCTGTGCTCCTGCTTTCTTGGGTACCAGGCAGGCCAGGTTACTCAGTGAACACACAGGTATTTTGACTGTACCCACTACATATTGCTTCCTGGGGCCCCAGCGTCCCACCTCCTTGTCCACCTAATATAAGCTGTAGGGTTCTTGCTTTTGTGGTTTGCCTTCAGAGTCTACACTGCCTTTCCAAGAGCAGTGCTGTTCATATCTGTGTGTCCAATTAGTCTTTTTTAAAGCATTTAGCATCCTGCTTTATGACATGATTATCCTGCAGACATAGTCATTTTGTTTTTACGGGAGGAGAGACTTTCAGGTTTGTTCCCGGCAGAAAAAAACAGCCTGAAGCAAAGCAGTTCTCAAAAGGTACGTGTGACTTTTCCCCGGGAACAGCAGGTTCTCACAAGTCACGCGTGTCTTGGCTAGATGAGCCCTTATGGTAACATTTGCTGCTAGCTGGCTTGCGGTGGGTGGAAAATCCTGGCTTTTGCACTGATAGTTTTGTGCTAGTGGGTGTTCATATCGCATCCGCGGAAGTATTCTCATGTGCCATAAAAATTAAGCTAATATCCATCTCCATCTCTTGTTGGAGTCAGAGTAGAAAGATGATGATTTTATTCTTTTTTTTCCCCTGAAGCAGCCATTCATGCCCTTGGTAACTGAGGGATCTTCTCCAGGCAACGTTTGCAGCCACGGAGGTGGGGCTGGCGTAAGAGCCATCTGGGAAGGACATGGAGGGACATGTACTGACACCCAAATCTGCTGCAGCGAGACTCTGGTTCAGGTCCCCCTCCTGGCCTCGGAGGGTTTCCCCTTGCATTTCCTTCCCCTTCTTCTCTGTGTGAGGCCGCAGACATCTGTCTGTCTGTCCATATCTCTCATAGTTGAGTCTTTCGCATTAAAGCCATTTGTTTTGGTACGGGAAGAGGTATTTGCAGAAAGACATTGGCAATCTCTGCTCTGAGATAATAGTAGAAGTAACAGCTAATAGTAGCTAAGTCTGGCATCCTTCTCCCCAGGGCAGGACTTTCCCTGCTGCGCCCTTGATGGGAATGGGTCTTGGCCCATGATTTTTTATTGCATCTGTGCAGAACTGAACTGCTCTCACTGGGATTCAGAGGATCCTGCCCAGACAGTGGCCAAGCAAGGAGAGCTTAGCATGTGCAGGGTTTTGCAGGTGATTGCATGTGAGCTGAGCCTGGGTTCAGCATGACTGCGCTACGCACCACTCTATACCAGTCATGGTCTGTCCATTTCCTGCATTGAACTTTGCAGACAGCAAAAAATGGCCAAATCTGTGGATCATGGAGGTGTACAGGGCAGAAATGTAGATGTCTAAAATCTAAAATGCTTGGGGAAAATCTGAAGTGCTTATATAATTAGAGGGGAGCTGAGGAACATTTTGGAAATGCATAATTTGAAGGACTGTTTGGAGCAGCTTCTGAGGTCTGAATGGATCTGTCCTGCAGAATTTGGCATTTTAGGCTCATAAAGAGATTTAGGAGAGCCCTATAGATATTGCATCCCAGGAGAACAGCATGTCTGAGGCTCAGCTCCAGAGCCTGCTTCTTTGATTTTGCATATGAAGGTCTCAGATTTTACCCCTGGCATCAGTCCAAATAGAGCTCTTTGTACCTCTTTTACAGACATTCTCTGGCAGGGAGTTATTTCTGGACCCCTAACAGGGAGGAGATGAAGGAGTCCACAAGCTGCTGCCTTCTGGGGAAGGTGAGGTGCAGAGAAGACTGCCTGCTTTTCCTTATCATCAGGTGCTGCTTTAGGGCAGAGAGAAGGCTTGAGCCCTGTCCATTGCACAATTTCCTCCTCCTGACATAGAGATGTAGTCCTCACAAATACACATCGTGCCCCAGAAAAACAAGAAGGCTGCAGATCCAGTTCTTCACTTTCAGCCTTGCCCTGTGAAATGTCTTGTTCTCCCTTGACTTGGGAGTGGCTCTCTGCTTTGCTGCTAAGAATGCTCTATGGCTTAAACATGGTACTGCATGTAAAGAAGCCCACCTTGTTATTGTTGCACGTGCTCTTGTTCCTCCACTCTGTCACCCACTGCACACCTCGCTAGTGATGAGTCAGGCTGTGTCAGCTGTTGAAGGGCAAACTGTCATTCCCTTCAGCATCCTTTTAATATTAAAATATTGGAAGTAATGGGGTGAGTGCCTTAAATCTTCTCACAGTAGTTTCAAGGGTTAAGAAAACCTGTCGTGCTGTGTGCTGGAGCATATGAGGAGCTTGCCCATGCTGCTGCGGTCTGTCCTTGCAGGAGATAACTTCTCACACCACTTGACGTGGCTCACAAATACTTGCCTGGCCCTGTCTGTGACTGAAATGGCCATGTCATTACAGCCCTGCTGTAGTGCAGAAAAGAAGGGTGAGACCATCACAACTGAGGTCAAGAAAAGGCATCACAGAAATAAATCTTCCAGCGTGTGCCTAAGCTGGTCCCTCTCTATGGCAAAGACTTTCAGGACTTCAGGGGAACCTGAAAACTGTGAATACATCATAGAGGGGTTAAAAAGCAAAGATCAACTTGGCTTTCCATTCGCACAGCCAACACACCGACCATTTGGAGCAGACAGATGCTCCTCATGTCTCTGGATCTCTGAATTGCCAAGGTCTACTCCGAAATCTATACCACCAGGATGAACAAGAAACTGGAATTCCAGCTGTGCTTCCAGTTTCCCTTTGGCTGTGGTGGTAAGCTAGGCTCTTCCTGTGTGTTATGTGATTATAAAGTCTGTCCAAGACAGCTGGATCCTAGAAGCTGTACCATGGAAGCACCAGAGTTTATCTGGGTGTTGTCCGGAAGGGCTTGGAGGAAATTCCCCATAGACACTCCCCTCAAAAGAAAGAATTTATTTTCAAAAGTTTATTTTTTTAATTTATCTTCATAAATCAATAAGCTATAGACAGTCCTTTGCTATATGCTTTAGTTAGAGTGTAAGTGCCTATGGCTGCTCAAATCTCTAGATAGAAGAAAAAGTGAAGTTGCTGTTATAAGGACATAGTGATGTAGCTGAAAAGTGGATGGCTGACCAAGCGTCTATGAGGGTGATTGTCCAAGGGCCCACAGGACCAAGGCTTTCCCACATTCTGGGGACATGTTCTTCAGTAGCTTGTCTTCGGCAGGGGTTTTGCTGAGGGTTGTAGCTCACAAATGCTGGCTCAAGATATTTTGCAGGCCACTTTCAATTAAACTTTTTATTCCAAATGCTATTTAAAACACTGCTTCAATTCTGCAAGCCAGCAGGCCAGTAGGGCCTTACAGACCACAGTAGTCTGTGCACAAAAGCTTTGAGAGCTACCAGCCTCAGATCATTTCTCTGGTGTGCAGCATGGGTCACCATCCAAAACAGGCTCAGTTTGACTCAGCCAAGGAGATGCCTAGGGACAGGTTTGGTGGTTCAATCTTCTGCAGTCCATATAGTTCATACCTCTGCCAGTATCTGATGATGGTGGAGTAACAGGTCAACATGTGGATGTGATGGTTGAATTTTGAAGCTTGCACTGTTGTTTTGGGTTGAATGGATGCTTGTTTTTGCACATGTCTTCTTAAGTCTGACTGTAACGTTGCTGCATTTTTAACCACTTTTCTAATTTGTAATTGTTATGAAAACAAACTGTAACATTAATTGCCTTGATTGATATAAAACTTGGATAAACAAAAAGAAGTTTAACTATGTCCATCTATGCCAAGTGAGCAGGGCTAACTGTTCAAGCAATAACACATTTGGGACTGTTGTCACCCCAGACTTCACTGAAATTAGAGTTGAGCTTGTTGGCTCATTATCAAAGCATCAAAATGCTTTGAATAAGATGTTTTAAAGAGAAGTGGCTGCTTCCCTGACCCTGTTTGCAGAAATAGCAGAAGACTGGGATAAAAAATGCCCAATTCTCCAGCATGGGCTGTTTTTCATCAGCTGTCACCCTCCACGGATCTCTAAAGCAAAGGGAGCAGATCTTTCTTGGGGCTAGTCTGGGAAGACCATGCCTAACACTGCATCAGCCCCCAGGAGGGACCAGGCAACTCTGCTCCTATTTCTGTCAGAAATGGAGGCTAGAACCTGATCCTGTCCTGAGGCAGCACAGCCCAAAAGGGCATGGACACCAGGGGGATGGTCCATAAAAGCAACAGCATAAAGCAGCATAAAACCCATTAATTTTAAATGTGATTTCAGAGAGGCCTCCCAGGGGCGACTGCTGACCTGCCTGAGTCCATTCCCACTGGAAATCACAGTTTTTATTACAAAGTAAGGAAAGGCAAGGCAGTCAGATAAACACAGAACAAGTCTGGGGAAAAAATATGGTAAGAAGATAAGCTGACAATAACAGATTCCCTCCAGGTACCCAGCCAGGCCAGCAACCTTAAAGGAAAAATAAACCTCCCTCAGTTAGGCTTGAACCATGCAAGAGCTGCCAGCCTGCAGGTTCCTCGCTCCCAGAAGACTTGAAGACCATCTTGGCTGATGCAAAAACCAAGGGGCCAAGTAGAGAATCCGGAGAGGATGGGTGATTTTTAGGTAAGTGATGGCCAAGGATTAAGGGCATTAAAGAAACAAGCAGCTGGGGGCTAGTGATAGGCTGGTTTGGAATCCATCTCCTAGAGCAAAGGTGGGATAAGCAGGAAGGGACGGGATTCGAGGTAAGGGCTGATGCCTGACAGGACCACTTGGCTCCTGGAGCCCGACTATGGATACCCAAACCAGCAGCTGAGAGTGGAAGTGCTTGGGAAAGGGGAAGATCTCATCCTCATAATGAGGAGACATCAGTGGATACCACTCTGCTGTGGTGGGAGGGAGCCCATGGTAACAACCCATGGAAAGCCCTTTTAGCCCCAAACCTGCTGGCAGCCACATTACTGCTCTGCCTTTCATACTCCTGCATTAGACTTTAAGGTTTTTTTCCCTCACCATAGGCATGCCTGCAAAAATAGCACCATGGCTATGGGTTGATTTTTCACCTTGCCCTTAGGGACATGTAGAAAATGTTTTGGCTCATCCCCAGCCTGTCCCTTGACAGTATCCTTTTGCAGAGATGACTGTGCTGGGTGCTTGCAGCATAAGAGTCACCGATCAGCACCTAGATCTGAGATGTTTTCGAAACAGCTTAGCCCAAGCACCAAAATGATGGGGTTGCGATGAGAGGGACATTTGAGCCTGGAATCAGCCGGGGATAGGGATGGGGCTTCATCACTGTCTGGGGAAAGGGACTGGGAGCAGCCTCTGTCTCCAAGCCCTGAGGGATGTAGGGGAGGCTACAGATGCACGGGACGCCCTTAAGGAAAGAGTCTCTCTCCTGCCCTGGGGCCACGCACAACCCTCCCAGCGCCCCAGCACTCAGCAGCAGGAGGAGTCATGTCCCTCATCGCCCACTCTCTCCCATGCCATGGGATGTTCTCTATTCAGGTTTATTTACCTGCCAGATGTCAAGAGTCACAGCAGCGAAGCTCTGCGCGGCCACAGGAGACCGGTGAGTGAAGAAGAGAGCTTCCATGTCAAGGGATGGCTGGGGCTGGAGGACGAAGGGGTCTTTCACCTCGAGAAGGGCTGTCACAGACTCTAGGGCTCCCGTCGGTCATGTCAAGGAGATTTTTTTTGTCAAGGTAGTTTTTCTTTTCCTGCAACAGTGGCCATGATGCTACTGGGAGGGAAGGGTTTCATGAGTCATGGCTCAGCAGGGTGGGCTCACTCCAGATTAATCTCAGGGGCCAGTTAGATTTCAGCAAACGATTACAGGCTTTGGTGAATCTACACCAGAGACCTGTATCTCCCTAATTTCTCCCAGCAAAGAGGATAAATCATTATCACAGTGTTACTGAGTGCTAAAGCTTTATTTCTGCTTGCTCAGTTCATGGGAAATGCAGATTCCCTTTGCACCAGTTTGCAACAGGAGTGTGGTTTGAAAACACAGCTCCTCTCTCATTAGGTTTATCACAAGATGGCTTTTGGCTTTTTTTTTTTTTTTTTAAGTACCTTGTTCCAAGTACTTCCTTTGCTACATAAAGGGAAAATTATAAATATCTCAGGGGATCAGCTGTACAGCAGGTTAACAATAGAACCCATTCAAATTCCTATACAAAACAAAAATGTGCAAGCCATTTCTTGCCAGGAAATGATTACAAGCAGAGACAGTGTTTCTATATGTTGTATTTATCAAACTACCATGGCCCAATATACCGTAGTGACTAAATAACTCTGCATGTATTGTTAAAAAAAAAGAGGTCACCATGACTACTTCTATATTGAATAGTAAGGTGTTTTTATTTCTAAAATTATCAAAAATCCCAGTCTTTAAATGTTCTAGTTAAAAACTGCTTCAGGTTGTTGTAAAGCCAGTGAAGGAGTCTGTTACGAAACCCAGAGGAAATAGGCAATTTCATCCAGGTCAACAGGATAGTCCGTGAGCAGCACCGGGGTCTTCTCAAACAGCTCCCCCTTGTAGCTGCGCCACTTGCCCGCCGGCAGGTACACGTCACGCTCCTGCTTGCCCATCTCCAGCACGGGGGCCACCATGAGCGTGTCCCCGATGAGGAACTGCGAGTCGATTTTGTGGGTGGCCTCGTCGCGCGGAGAGATCCACCAGATGGGCCGGATGATGGGGTCGCCCGTGTCCGTGACTTCCCCGGCCAGTTCCAGCAGCAACGGGGCCACCAGGGACTCGTGCAGTTCCGTGAACTTCTGTGCGATCTCCACCACCTCCTTGTCGTAGAGCCAGGGCGGGATGGAGAACTGCATGGAGGGCATGAAGGCCAACAGCTCCAGCCAGCGGATGTAGAGCTCCCGGTCCGGGATCTCCACCGCACCCTCCGTCTTGTTAGGGAGGAAGTTTCCTCCAATCATATCTGGTAGTACAAAAGGGTAACCCAGCATGCTGATGGTGAGCACAGTGGGGATGAGGGACTTGAGGCCAAGCTCGTAGCCCCACACGGAGTCACGGTCAATGATACGGAAGAAGCAGGAGATGTTCTGCGACTGGTAGCCCACGCGCACCTCGGCCAGCTCGTAGAAGGGGATGGCCATCTCCGTGTAGCGCCTGGACCAGATGCTGGGGTCTGACAGCGGCCGGAAGGTGCTGAACTGCTTGGGCAGGTAGCTGGTCTCTCCAGCATCAAACTTGAAGGACGAGATGCCATACTTGTGGCGGAGCTGGCGCAGGTGGCTCTGGAACCAGTCCCGGGCCGCCGGGTTGGTGAAGTCCAGGATTGCCCCAATGCCGTTCCACCACTCCACCATGGCTGGCAGCCGCCCCGATGGCTCCTTGATGAACAGCTGGCGCTCGATCCCTACACCAAAATTTGAAGAATTGTAATTTATGAAGGGATGAGTCCACAGAGTTACCTTAAACCCATCTTCCCTCAGTTTCGTGAACATTTCTGTCACATTGGGGAACTTGATGGGGTCAAAGTCAAAGTCCCCATAGGCTTGTGTGTATGTGTCATCTATTTCAATGTGACTGCAGTTAAAACGGTACTTCTTAATCTTTTCTGCAAACCTCAGGAGTTTATCCTGGTCAATATCATTTTTGTAGAGGGCCCAAGTGGACCAGATGGGGTAGCGGAAGGCGTTTTCGGAGGGGATCTTGGAGGGCTTGTTGAAGTAGCGGCGCACCATGTACTTGTGGATGGAGGTGACGTCCGAGCCCACGCACACGCGGTAGCTGAGCTCGGGGAAGGGCTGTTGTCCTGGCGGGGGCTTGTAGGGTGAATCTTTGTAGCGCGCCTGGAAGAAGAGGGTGCGCTCCGTGGCGTTGAAGCCCAGGTGGAAGGGCACCGAGTCGTTGATCTTGATGGCTGCCGCTTTGGACGAGAGCCAGTAGCGCTCCAGGATGCCCCCAAAGCTGTCGCGGAAGGAGTAGACGTCGCTCGTCACGTAGGGCACGGGCTCCTGGTAGCCCGCCAGGCGGATGGGCCAGTGCTGGGTGCTCATCTCCGAGCCCCCGTACCAGTGGGCGTCCTCCCAAAACATGGTGTGCTCCACCGCCGGGCCCGCTGAAAACTCCTCCCAGCGCACGCGGTAGCACATCACCGTGTCCTTGGGCTTCACCGTCTGGATGAAGAAGTTCAGCGGACCCCTGTTTGAGCGCGTGCAGCTCAAAATCTCTCCCTCCTTGGAGCACGACTCCAGGTCCAGGCTTCCCGAACGGAAGGCCAGACGGAAAACCACCTCCCCGTTCTGGTTCTTGATCACAAACCCCTCTGGGCGCAGGTCCATCAGCTCCGTCTTCAGCCTCTCCGCCTTCCGCAGGGACGCCGTGTAGTAGCACCAGGCCACCACAGCGGCAATGAAGAGGATGAGGCCGAGCAAGATGGCCCCGAGCATGGGCCTCAGCTCTTTGGTGGGCTTCTGCTTCACAGGGGTGAATCTTTCAGTCATTCGGATTTCCTTGATGTTCCCCTTTTGATCAGCCCCCCGTTTTCCTGCACGTTGAGTGATCTGATTTTCCATGGCACTCCAGAATTGTCACCTTGTGGTCAGAAACTTCACTGCTTAATTTTTTCTCCAAATGGTGAAAACAAAATCCAAGATTCTATAGGAAGACAGTCACTGCTTCTTCTCCAACATCCAATTCCTCAGACTTGTGGTGCTGGTTCATGAAACAGAGGATTATTTACAGAGAAATAATTATTTAATCTTCTTAGCAGTCCTCTCTCTCCTTGCCTCTTGCTTGGAGCCCTGCACCCTCCCTAGCTCTGCAGCTCTGGCTCGCTTTGCTATTTGCTGTGTGTTATTACATCCTTCTCACTGCCAGCTGAGCCAAGCTGGGCTTTTTTGGAGCTGGGCTCTGCCAGGATTCCTGTGAGCTCCTCCTGGCTGCAGCCTCGCTGCATCCCCCTGAGCCGAGGCAGGGGGTTGGAGCTCGGAGGAGAAGAGAGTCTCTGAGCAGGGAGAGGGACTGGCACCAAGGAATTCAATCTGGAAGCTGCGAGATGATCTGGATTTATATTTCTTTTAGGCTAAGTGTTTGCCCTGCCAGATTTTTCCCACCTGTCCTCTGCCTCCCTGCACTGTATCCAGACAGGGAAATGCTGCATGGGGCTACTCAGCTGGTTCCTCCCACCCTCCCTCGGTGCTGCAGCAAGGGGAACACAGTCTTATCTCCCTGCACTTTGCTCCCTCATCGAGCTGCAGCGGTGCTGCGGGGACACGCACGTGGCGGAGCGTGCGGCCGTACGCGGTACCGCTGCTTTGGGGTGCCTCAACTGAGCCCTTCGGCTGCCCATTGCCTGCGTGTCTGGAGCTGGTCAGCGTGACACAGCACATATTACCCCAGCTGCAGAGGAGGAGGAGGATGCGCTGCATCCAGCCTGGCTGCCATTCTGCTACTGATGCACAAATTCAGTTCCCACAAAACACAGGGCCCGCATCTGGCTAATGTCAGAGTCAAGAGGCTGCAGAGCCACGATGCCACGAGGATGGATGACAGGTTGGGGTTGGAGGGAGTAGTTAAACTACAATTACTGCACAGCAGGAATCACGTTAACACTAAAAACCTGATATTCCTGACAAAAGCAGGACAATGTAACACTCATCCAATCGCCACTAAGTCAACCAGCCCTGTGCTGCCTGCGAGCCCTGAGCATCCACAGAGAGGACGGGTGAAGGCTGGTGCAGAAAACTGAGGTGAACAGCGTGGATAAACCCCACTCCTTGCCCTCACTGCCCTGCGAGCTCTTCAACCCAGGACTCCCCTTCAGCTGGGTTAAAAGAAGTAAAAATTGATAGAGGACAGCATCTGCAGGTTGAAAATTTGCAGAAAGGGGCCAGAGGGAACGAGGTGGCAAAGAAGGCAGCGCGTCCCACCGAGCCGTGCCAGGCGATGCCATGACATCAGGCGCTAAGTATACAGAAATGATAAGCTGCCCAGGGAACCACTAAAAATACCAGAGGTCACGGCGACTGGTATCGACAGCTCCATGGAGGCAAGAGCCTCCCCATGACCAAAAATAAGCTGCTCACTTATTTATTTATTTTTTCAAGGCACCCTCTGGGCAAGAGAGGTTTTGCTGCAAAAATAACGAATAGAGACAGAGCGAGTGGGTAACAGCATTGCCGGGACAACCTGGTGGTGGCTGTTTTGTTTGTGTGTGGGACAGGGTGGGATGTGGGGAGCAGCATGGGTTACACACACACACGGACTCGGGGCCGTGACAGGAGCTGGCAGCATCCCCGGGGCTGGCCGGGCTCCCGACGTGCTGCTGCGGCTCCAACTGCTCGCGCTGTTCCCAGCGAAACGCTGGCGTTTTCCGTAAACAACCTCTGCGGTCGGGAGAGGTTTCCATGCGCGGGGCTTGTCTGTGGCTGCTCTTCTCCTCTGGCCACCTCCCCAGCTGGAAACCTCCCTGGTTGTAGGAGGTGGAGAAGGAAAGGAGAAAAGCCACTGGAAAGAGGCTTTTCAGTACAATGTCTCACCAGATTATTATTATTATTGTTATTATTATTGTTATTATTATTATTAAACAAAACAAACAAAAAAAACCCTAGGAAATCAGAACTCCAAAATACCAGCAGAATAAGGGATCTCCGGAAAGTTTCCCCGCTTTGTATGCAACCCTCCCACCCTGCACATGCCTGCACTGGCCCTGCCTCCTTCTCCTCCTCTTCTTTCTCCTCCTCCCAGCCTGGCCCTCTGCACAAGAGGACTCTCGCGGCGGGCAGGGGCCAGGCATGAGGAGACGTTGCTGCCCAAGCGCACGCGGGACACTTCAGAGGCCTCCCGCTCGCGCCGGCTCTTTCCCTCACTCCGGAGCCTCCAAGGTGGCATCACCCTGGTGTCTCTTGGCCATGAATATTTAAGAAGCCCTTGCAAAGGTGAATGTTTATTAACATATTAACTCTACAAAGAATGTTTATTAACCCACTGCAAGGTGAACAGGGCTAGATGCGCCCAGCAGCACCGCAGGTCCCGCAGCGATGCAGGGACGGCTGTGCTTCATTTGCTGCTGCGCTCATGTGTTTTATCCGTGTAAATTACGGTCCAGTGGGGGTCCCACACATATTCCTGCCCCATCTGCCCTGTCCCTGGGAGCACAGCCTGGGATTGCTTGCCCCAGGGATCTGAGCAGTCTTCAGCATCCATGGATTAAACATTGACCTATGGGTGCCTTCACGTGCAGAAAACGGGCCAGGACTTTAGACTGCCCTCAGTGACTCTGCAGGGGCTGAGGCAGGAGGCGGATGGCGTGATGGGGCCCTGCGCCCCTGCACCCTTCAGCGAGCCACCCCCAAGGACCCTCCCAGGGTCAGGTCTGTCCCAGCAGCAATGGGCATCAGTTTGTTAGGTCTCAGTCCACATCCTCTCTCAGAGTAAACTGTGAAATACTGAATATGGCCTCCTGAAACGGGGATTTCAGCTGTCGTGTAGTGTGCACCCATCACCTTGGCATCAAACCTGGGAGAATGTCTGGTGTCTCCAGCAAAGAGAAAGGCCTGGAGCGGGCTACTGCTGGCTCCATCCTCAGCTATGGGTGATCTCATTACAGTAGATCCCTGCAGTTTCCTTCTCTGCCAAATCCCAAACCCTCACTACTGCATGTAGAGCCGTTCCCTTCATAGGTCTTTGATCCTGTAGGAGCTGGGAGCAGAAAGTCCTGCTCATGTGAGGGATCTCCTTCCCAAGTGGATGGAAGGGAAATTGCGCTCTCCAGCGGCTCCGCAGCCACGGGCTGGGGAAGCAGCTCCATCTGCCGAGCCAACAGCACAGGCTGGGAATTACTGCCTCGGTGCCTGCTCTGCCTGGGGGATGCAGGGCCCATCAGGCCTCACCATGTCCGCATGTGCCATTGCAAGAGGCCCCAGGAATGAACTCGGGTTTGAAGATGTCCTAGATCCCCAGGGAAGGGAGAGGGATGGACAAAGTGTGGCCAGGAGAAGCAGAGAGATGGTCAGAATACGAAAAAAAAAAAAAAAGAAAAAGAAAAAAGTGAGGGGAGAAAGGTACTCTGCTTTCGGGCTGCCTTGATTTCAACCAGTGACCTTGTCCTGCATTGGGTGAGGGTTGGGGCAATAGGAGCTTTTGGCCTCTGGCACACAGGCTCAACCAGCTGCTCCGCTGGCCAGGGGGAGCCCTTGAGAGCTACCTGCTGCAAAAAAGCTGGAGAAATGATGCTCAATAGCTCCAAAACTTCCACAAAAGACGGGAAAACTGTTCTCAGTTGCTACTGTCTTGTGAGGATGAGCCAGAAAAGCAATGTGAGCATCGAGTGCTGCAGGTAAGATCCTCAGGGGATGCTTCACTCCTTGGTTTAAGCCAATCACTAGCCTCAGCGGGAACGCTCCCAGGGCAGCTTATCTCACATTTGCCTCCTGTGAGACGCCTTGTGGGCACTGGGGCAACCAGTGTGGGGACGAGGATCCCAGGAAGGCTGTGCAGGGTTGGCTCCAGGCTCCCCATGGCATTGGCCTGATGCTCCCAGGTGACCCCAGGGATGGAGGAACCACAGTGGAGATGCACCTTCATCCCAAGCTGTCTCAGCTTCCCAGGAAGACAGAAGTTTTGAAATGTTAAAATACTTTGCTCCCTGCATGCGTTTTTGGATATATAAGATCTTTGTCCTGGTGGTTTTCCTACATATTTGATGCCAAGGGCTTGTCAATGATCAAAGGTTTGACTGCAGTGATGGCCAGGCACCTTGGTTTGAATTGGCAGCTATTTATCCAGCTTGGAGCAGGCAATGACAACAAGGGTCTTTGAAGCGGATGCAGCTGGAGGAATGACTCATGTTCAGCATCAGACAAGGAGGGACGTGCTAGGGGCATTGCTACCTAAATTCAGCCCACTCATAAGTAAAGGGAGACTTTCCTAAGTTTATCAGGTATTTCCCCACATGACTGAAACTGAGAAAAAGCCCAGTCAACATCAAATTGCTGTACAGCAAAACCAAGGCTGTTTCAGGGGCCTGGGGTGGTCAGGGACTAACTGGGGGTGCAGACTACATGACTGCAAGGCAGTGGTTATGGGATCATCCTGCTCAGCACGGGAGATACCCTGACTGGAGAGCAGCTTGCTCTCTTCTATGAGCAGCCAGGAAAAGTAGTGGGAAGGATTCGGCACAAGAACCCCCATGTACCACAGTATGAAGCCACGCCACAAACAAGTGAATGTGCTATGGAAAAATGGTCTCTAATGGCTATGGAGCAATTTTATATGCAAATACTGTCCTGCATGTGTAAGAAATAAGACAACAGCTGTTTCTGGGCTTGTTCACCTGCAAAAATACACTGGCTTTTAAAATGCAGTGGAGCAGAATGATGCTGTCCCCCACAAGAGTCTGTCGGACTGGGGAAGAATAATACACTTACTTGGACACTAAAAATATCAGTAACTGATGGTAAGATGGTTTCTTTTTGTTTTTGCTGACACTTGCACTTTCAGACTGATGGCTTTTCTTCAGGGTTTAAAAACGTCACCAGTCACTAGTTTAGGCTCTCCTCGATCCCGTGCTAGCGAGGATGAGTTCAGTGTCAGTCCGAGTGTCTTGTAGTTCATTAAGCAATTGCTGAAGCCAGAAAAAAAAGAGATTTGCACTCAAAGGCCAAAGGTTTTTCCTACAGTGCCCTAAAATCAGTGCTGGGATGAATGGGTTTGAAGCTGGGACCAGCTCCAACCCTGCAGAGCTGGGTCTGTTTTCCTGAAACACTGCCTGTAAGCAGCATCTCTGTATTGCAGCTGCCCATATGCCACCAGAACAACCTGCCTTCCAACCTCTGGATGCTCTGTTATGTTGCATTTCCAGATGGAGCTCACATGTGGTCCAAAGCCATCAGGAGCCTGGCAGGCAGCGATCAGGGAAGTGGGGCTTGGTGCTTCACAGTCCTCAGCATCCCAGGTACCGGCGGAGGAGAAGGCTTACCTTGCCCAAGGGATAGCCAAGCTGAGCTGTAAAACTGCTCTGAGCATCACTAACTCCTGCATGGCCAAGGGGAGCAAAATTTAAGGACTTAGTCGTTTTTTTCCCCTATCACACTAAAGCTTCTCCCTGCACAGCCCCATTGCAAAGGCTGGGGCTGCACTTTTGGATGAGGACGTGCACTAACATCATGACAGCGATGTCAGTGAAGGCAAAGGACACACGCTCTCTTGGAGCTGAAAGGTCGCCCTATAACATGACAGTCTAATTCCCTGCAGGAGCAGCAAACATCAAAAATGACTACATTTGTACTGAACTGCAGAAAAGGCAGTTCAGAACTGCGCAAAGACAGGTAAAAGGGGAAAACCAGGGAATTTAGGCCTTCCTGGGGACTGCTGGGCCAACACACACCATCTATAAGAAAAGTACGAAGGGAAGTGACAGTGACCAAACAGCAGGTGGGCGAGATCATTAGAAGCAAGAAAATACCCTTCAAGAAGCTGAAATCACAGGGAGTTGCGGGGGAGAGCTGGGGAACATAGGCCTGGACACCTGCATATTAGTAGATTTTGTAACAAAAAAAGCAGAATTAGTGGGTGTTTGGATAAATATGAGCTCCTTAGGAAGTCAGTTGTACTTCTTGCACATCTTAGAAAGAAGCAGCAAGCATGAAGATAAGGATGGTCTGTCTGAGAGTTCACTTTGATTTCCTAAAGGCTTCTGACAGAACTAGAGGCCCCAAAGGCCGCAAAGCAGGCTCAGAATAAGAGAGCAGGCCCTGGAAAGGTTAAAAAGCTGGTAAAATAGTAGGAAAATGGTCCATTCTCTCAGTGGAGATGGTCACAGGGCAACATCTCAGGCCCTGAGCTCACTCGAGGGGAAGAGATTTGCTGAGACAGTGGATAAAAAACACCAGAACTAGAATATCCTGACCTGAAAATGGCAGCAAAGGAGTGGGGCAGTAGCAGCATCCCTGGTAGAAGAGCACAGTGACCCTTCCAGTGGGATATTTACTGTAACACACTTTATTTGCCTGGGACACACCTCCATCCCCAGGAAGGAAACCTTGCTGTCCTCCTCTCCTATAGGGCAGACTTGCTTGCTCAGCAAATGTGGTGGAGTTTGCATTTTCAGCCTTAGAAGCAAAGCAACACTGCGGGGGAGAGCATACCTTAAGATATAAGATGCTTTTTAATTAAAAATGCCTGGTATTTAGTGCAACTTGATATAATCCTGTGGGGAAAAGAAACCAGTAGTAAAGGAAGTGCTGCAGTGGGCAGGAGTGACCGTGCCAGGGCCAGAACTTATCCCAGCTTTCCCTTTTGAGTACAGCATATCCCCAGCACCTCTTCAACCCTCTGAGATGAGACAGTTTGGGATCTAAGCCGGATATACCATAGAGAGTGGGAATGCTGTGAGCTGTCAGACCAGGGCTGGGCATGGAGTATGTTTTTCCCATCACACAGAGCACCAATTTCTGCGTGGAAAGACTTGCCCCAAGAGACGCAAGCATCAGAGGAGGCAGTAGGTAGGTCCTCACACCTAGGCCAGGCTCCTGCTCTGGCTCCTTCTTGAGCTCTGTCCATGGGACACCCTCTGTCTGGAGGAACGCCCCGTGCAGCCACTTTGTGGGGCTTCACCTCCCCACGCAGTGTGCCTTAAACTCAGTTCCATGGGGACAGATCTCCCAAAGGAGGAAACACATCTGCGGCAGCTCCAGCCGCTGCGCCAGGCAGGAGCTTCACACTCATCCCATGCCCCTCCCCGCGTTCCCGCCGCACTTTTCCTTTTCCCACAGGCAAGCCCAGCATCCTCCTCCCCCCGGCACAAGCCAAGGCAGCCCGCCAGCCTTCTTAGCATTCGGCGCTCGTTGCCCAAGAGCAATTGCAGCTGCCGAGGAGCCAAACTCAGCGGCTGTGAGGATGTCGGTCCGGCATCCCCTGCTCCTGAACAGTCGTATGATTTTTCCTACGGGATAAGCGCTCACAGGACCCACTTCTCCAAGCTGATCCATAAGCCCGGTGCCGTCTCTCCGGCGTGAAGACTCAAGAAGAATTTTCTCTTCCCAGTGGGATTTTTTGCTTTGAATGCCAGAGGAAGGGGGAAGCCACTGGCCTGGCACTCCTTGCTGGTGAGACGCTTCAGAGGCCCCTCTCCCGTGCCGTGTACTGGGGCACAATGGAGCTTTTCAAGTTGAGTCTGGGTTGCTTTTGCCTCCTTCCTTGGCTCCAGGGTAAGTTTTGCTTCCTTTGTGTGAGCCTCAAAGCAGGCAGCTCTCCGCATCTTGGGATTTTAACCTGTTTTCCTGCGGTCACATATGGACGTGCGCGGGCGCCCTGCGTGCGGACAGCAGTGCAACCGCCTCAGTGAGTGCTGTGAGAGGGATTTCTGCGAAGGAGGGCGGTGGGAAATGAGGGCTGGACCCCTAATCCTACCCCTGGGGACCCATGTGCTTTAATCCTATATTTGGGGAGTCCCATGTGCTTTGGACTCTCACACTGGAAAACACTATCAGCAGAAGTGGGATGCGCAGTGGAGAGGTAACCTGCCCTGTTCATTGTGGCAGAGCAAACTTCTGAGGGGCTCATTTTAATCCTTGAGTGCATTGCAGAGCGCTGTGCTCACATTGATCAGATCTGATACTCTGCTACTCAGGAGAATTTTGTGTCCCAACAGCCCAGTGATTAACACCCACAGGTGGAAAGCAGAAATCCTGCCTAGCATCACGGTGCAGAGCTAGATTAGAGTTACTGGGGAACAGTCAACCCGCAACACAGACAGCAGGCAGTATTTCTGCTTTTTGAGAAAAAAACCCAAGATAACAAACAATTCCCTTTTTTCATTTTGTTGCTACATTTAAGATTCCAACTTCATGAAAGGGACTTGTTGAAATAAACCCCTCGAGTGCTTCGAGGTTCACTCAGTCCCAGATATGCAGTTTTGCAGGTCAGCCGCTTGGAGGTTTTCAGTGAACTCCCTGGACCAAAGGACTACAACTATTTTGGCTACACAGTTGGGGTGTTTATTCTCTAAAGATAAAGTACTGACTGGCAGCTGTGACCATAAACCCATTTACTCTCCTTTCCCTGTAGTCTCTCTGTTATTCAACTATCCTGCAGTTTGCCCTGCAGACAGGTCAAAGGAGAGGTTTGCACTCACACAGACTTCACTTCTGCTCATCTAGTGTTCTTTTTCTGCACCTCAAAATTCTGCTGATTACAATAAATCCAGGGAATTAGATCTCTCTTCCTAAAAGCTCTCGACTCCATGTACATGTTTCCCAGTGCTGGCAGGAGTTGCGGAGAGGTCCGCATCTTATAGAGGTCCCAGCTGGCCAGGAACTGGAGATGGCACCATGGTGAGATGCCAGGACAGCACCACCACCACAGAGATCATGCTTTCTCTTTGCTCTAATAAAGATCTTTGTCCACTGTTAGAAATAAAGGTGGTTCTTCACTGTTGCTGCACTAGGAAATGAAGCAGCACCAAGGATTGTTCCCCAGAGAACTTCTTTTCCTTTGCAACGGAACGGCCTTGGAGTGATCACACAGTCAGACATTGTGTTTCAGCTAGAACAGTGGTAAAACCCCATCGTTTTGCAAGAAAGGAAATTATATCTGCTGTATCTGGCAATGCTCCAGGCAAACTGGAAGGGCAGAGAACAAACACAGGCTTTGCCCCACAGCTGACACCCCCTCCCCATCCTCCTCTCCCCATCTCATCCTGCCAGGGGCTGCCCGGCTGCTGGTAGGACAGAAGAGTTTGTTCTTCCCAGGCCTTAGAGGGTTCCGTTTCATCATAAAATCCTGGAATTGCCTAATTTTGATGGTGGTTTCTTTGGAAATCCCCCATCAGCAGGAAGAGGGCTGAAGTGCCTTCTAAAGAACCGGTGAGGTATAATGTGCTCAGGCATGAACAGCATCAGTGCCTGGACAGGCAGACAGGAGACTGGTGAAATCAGAGGTCGCCCAAAGCATCGTGGGCAGAATAAGCAGAAAGGCCAAGCCTCTTCCCCAGGACACCTTCCCAGTCTAGAGTGATTTTTGACTCAGGGGATTTCCTAGTGTTGGCATGTTTAGGTCTTCAGTGTCACAGTGGATCTGCTTGCTTTGCGTGGGTAGGCTCCCCCATACACATACTGGTAGGAGCATCTGCAGCAACATCCAGGATCACCATTTGTGTGCAAAGCCACCTCCTCCTGCTTGTGAGCCTCTCCTTGACACCTCGTGTCCTCTCTGTGCAGCCTCTGAACAGTCAAATACTCCTAATCCTTCTGGCTTTCAAAGACCTCCACTCCATAGGTATCCTTTTCCCATGCCAGCACATCCCTGGTAGCAGAGCAGGATGCTCTCTGCTTTGCTCTTCTCCTGGCAGTTGAGTCACTGCAGAGCCTTGAGCCCATTTTCCTGGGATAATCTGTGACAGACCCCAGCTGCCCTTCCTGATTTGCAATGGGCAGCTCAGAGCCAGAAGTTTCCCGCGAGAGTCCGGGGCTGGTTTTCATCACATGCACTGGGTTTGTGTTCTGCACTGACCTCCTCTGCCCATGTATTGCCCCACTGCTCAGACTCACACGGCACTTCTGCAACTCATCCCTATCCCCAATATCCCCATTGCTGGTCAACCGAAAGCAAGATATTCCTCAAGAAAACAGCAAGGACCAGAAAAAGTACAGGCCGGTATAGTTGCTGGAAGCAGCATTTGGGAATGATTCCTCACAAAGCCATGTCACTGAAATGTAATCTGAGCGCAGATCAAGACGTATTTGCAATAAGGTACTTGCTCTGACAAGCCAGTCACTAACTGGTTCCTTGCAGTTAATAGGTAAGATGGAAAGAGTGGACATAAGAACAATAGCTGCCAATTGCCAGCTGCTCACCAATCTCGAGTTCTGCTTATTCTGATGGACCAGACTTCACCACATCACAGTGCAGCTTGTTTTTTTGAAGGCCCACCTTGCAATGGTACCCAATGGGACAATTTTCTCAGCCAAAATTCTGTAAAAGCAAAACAAACTCTGCTTTTGGAACACCTAATCCTGCTTTGCTTACTTGGCAAACAGTCTTTTAATTGTTCAGACCTCTTCCCGAAGAGGAAGTTCCCTGAAACAGTTAGAAGAAGAGCAATAGTGTAAAATCTTTGTCAATTTACCAAGCCCTTCTTAAACTGAGTCCTTCATTCATGCTTTGCTGACTGCTGCGAGTCAGACCTTCACCTGTGTAAACATGCAGGATTTCAATGGATTTATGATGATTTGAACAATCTCCAGAGTTAGACAGTAATTACAGTCTTACCTTCATCCCAATATCATGGTAAAATGAGGCATTTTCAGAAAAGGGGGCTGGGTTTATGGTGCCTCATGTGTCACGCCTGGTGCCACCATGGACATTCAGTCATGATGCTTTTACTGGTGTAGGAACAGGGGAAAAGCAAGAGGCAAAGGGGAATAAAAGGGTACAGTCACTCCAGTGATAGGACACAGTGGGTCTGTAGTTCCCTTAGGGACTTCAGGGACCCTCATGTGGCTTCACAACTCACTCCAGATGCAGGCCTTGCAGATGTCTGACGTTGTGTGATGGCCACTATTAGGGTTATCCCACTTCCTCCCATCTGTCCCTGCAGTGGGATAGGTCCTGCACTCTACTTTGATGTAAAGGAGGTACATGACCAATGCATTAGGACCTCCTTCATCTCGACAAAGATCACATCATTGTTGCTAAGGTGACACTAAATCAAACCATACTTGGTTTGCAAAATTTATGAGAGGGCCTTAGTAAGGCTTCCACTGACATTGTGGAAGGATCAATTTTGATGAGGAAGCTGCCAAGGAAGAAATTGTTTGCCATGTGTCCAGTTTTCTGACACTGAAAGCACTTCTACCACTACAATTTAGTTACAGTCCCAAGTGGGCTTCCTCATGAATGGGAAATGCTACCCACAAGCATATTGACACAGGGAATCCTCCTGCTTTAACTGGGCAGCCTCTCTCCTTCTCCTACAACTCCTAGTTTCTGCCTAGTTCTGACCCTCTGCAGAAGTGAAATCAGCCTGCCAGGCCCCTGGGCACACAGAAACAATTTACTCCTGTTCAGAAGACACATTTGTCTGTATTTTTACTTCTAGAAGTATATGGCAACTTCAGGTCATTGTGTAAAATTATGGAGAGCCTCAGGTTTGGAGTGCAGGGTTGGAAGGACAGGTTATATGGACCATAGACTTTATAGTCCGTGGCAATGTGCAAGACAAGGGTGGAGGAGTGCGGGCATGCACATGGCTGGTGGGAGGATTTAGGAAGAAGGAGAGATAAATGGATACAGGAATGCAGAGCAAGAAGCTGCAAGGACAATGGCATCCAAGAATGACCTCTGGGAACTCTCCGGGGTTCAGGAGATCTCCAGTGAAGCAGTCTGCCTGGAAGGTGCTCAACCACCCTGGATGGGCACCTGCCCTTGAGCAACGGTAAAGGCAGGAAAGGGTAAATCCCTGACTATGACTGAGCAGCCATGCTGATCCTGCAGAAAATAATTTTTAAAAAGCTCTTGAGCTAATTAAGGTATTTTGTGAAACACAAAATGTATGGGAGAGCAGAAGAAGCCAAAGTCAACAGCAAGGCTCCTGGATGATGTGTTTTTGGAACCCATACTTGCTCGGCTCTGACTTATCCTTTCCCTCCACAGAGCCTTTAAAGGGAGGGACCTGGCCCCAAACAACTTGTCAAATGGCCTTGATCAAGTCAGGCACAGGCACTGCTTAGAAACAGCAGAAACATTCCCAGCTACACTGGGCTTACTGGCAACCAAGGCTTTCCTGGTGGTTTTACCTTAATTAGGAAGGTTGCATGAGTTCTGCTCCTAATCCTGCAAGGAACAGCATGTCCCAGGGGTGCTCATGGCACAGACAGACAAGGGGCTATATTTGCTTGTTTTCCTTTCTCATAACCGGCAGAGTGGCAATATCATACGAGAGGCCAGCTGGCATCAAGGACCTTTGCCAGAAATTGTTTATTTTTTTTTCCTAAAAATACAAAGAGGCCAAAATGTTCAGCATAAGCAGCTGAAAGGCATCTTTCAGAGACACTGAACCCAGATTCTCAAATCTATGGGAAGGTTTCTCTCCACCTCAGTTGGATACCACATCCTGCTTGCTCCAGGTTGGCATCTCCCAAATCCTACGGCTGGTGACCATATTTGCAGGGTTGCTGAGCATTGGTTCTGGACATGCTTGGCAGTGTTGGGAAGAAAGGTCCTTTATCTTCATGAATATGGATTATTGGTGTTTGATGTGTGTGCCAAAGTAAATCTGCTTCAGCTTGCTTTGTGCCTGTACCCACCTATGGTTGTGTGAGGCATGACCAGCGGTTTCTGTCAGTCATCCGTATTTAAGCACACCTAATTAGATAGTAACTTCTACAGGACAGGAAATTTGTATTGCAGACACAGGCTCACATCTTGGCAAGAAGCATCCCTGGGAAATTCCCATGTTTGACATCAAGCCTCATGGACAGATCAGCGTCACAAGAGCTGTCAATAGGGAGCTATCAGTGAGCTAAAAGTTCAGAGGTAAAGAGTTATAGCCCTAGCTCTGCTGCCAGTTTCTCACATCATGTTGAACCAAGCAATGTTTAGCTAGACCAACACAATGTGAAGATAAAATTCTATAAATAGTTTGGTGTCACATGCTACTGATGAGTGGTACAAAACTCAAAAAGCCCTTGTGTAGCAGCCCTCATGTTGCAGTGTTGAGCTTCCTCAGCTCACAGGGATTTCCACCACAGACAGGCTGCCTTGACTTTTCAGTGGGATTAATCTCTAAAAACAGATATTTTTTGAACTTCTAAGACGAATGTAAGCTATTGCATAAAGTTTAATAAACAAATAAAGGGCTTGTGGTAACTATTGCAAGAATTCCCATCTTTAAAAGGCATCCAATAGAAACAGTTCTCTGCTGTAACAGAGACCAAAGTTAGCAGATGAATGAGAGAGAAGTCTATACGGTTTTTGTGGATGGAACACCAGGCTCATCAACAATAGCATAAATCAGTTCATATATATTGTGAGCTGATCTAGATCTGGTGCTTGGATTTGCAAAAGACTTTTGATAAGATTCTTCCACCAGGGACTCAATTCTCATAGAGTAAGAGAGAGATTTCTTTGATCGGCGGTAAGTGGTTAAAGATTAAAACAACAACAACAAAAATATACAAGGAGATCAAAGAAACAGACAATAAATAGATAACAGCAGGAAGGTGTCAGCAGATGCCTATATAAATCAGAGCTGTTTGACAGCAATCTTGAAAAAAGGTGTGAATAATAAAGTAACGGTGCATGCTCATGGCTCAGAATTGTTCAGGATAATCAAACAAAAGTTGACTGTGCAGAGCTGCAAAAGGAGTTCATGACACTGACTGAACAGCAAAATTATTAATGAACTTCTTTGGGGAAACTACAATGTAATATACATAGGAAAAGTAATTCTACCCATAAATACCTGGGTAACTCTCTTGAGTGAGCTCTCTTCTAGCCTGATTTTTCTCTTCTTCCCTTATACATTTGCTAATGTATACATTTGCTGATGTCCAGTACTGGAGATAGGATATCAGGGCTTGCTGGGTATTTTGTCTGACTCAGTATAGTTCTCCTGCTCCTTATATTACTTATGTTTCTATAAAGTGTTCACTTCATTACTAAAAATTATGACAAAACAAACTCTCAATTAAGATGAAGGAAAGTATTTCTGTGAAACCTGGATTCTGGCTCCTAAAAAAGAAAGAATAAAGGCAGGAAGCCTAGGAAAATGTACTTGTGTCTTTGGATTATCTGAAGATTGTGTGAGATGTAGGAGATGTGCTCACAGATCCTGCAGAAGTTTACTTGCTGGTACACAGGAGTGGTGAGAATTGTTTAGCTCACTGGCACCACAGGACCATGAAGAGCAGTACCCCAGCATCAGTACATCCATCCTCACTTCATTTCCATCCACTGTAGGAATCTGTGAATACAGTGAATTCTGGCTGCCTCCGCCTGCACGTTCAGGCCCGACACAAAAGCCCTGAGCTATTAGTCCAGCAGGCCCCTAGAATTTCCTGAGAGAAAACACGGGAGCTCTTTTAAGCTATTGTCATTGTGTACTGGCTCCTGTTTACACTCATATTAGCTTTTGCAGACACTGAGCCAAATATAGACTGCCAGGGGAAAGTATTGTTCTTTGCTTTGGGAGGGGAAATTCTGCAGAAATAGGTGTTTAGATAAGCATCACTGTTCTTGTCTAATCTCATTTTTCTTCCCTTACTGCCCTCACCATGGTACACTGATGGTACTCTTCAAAAATGTGATCCTAGGGGAAAAGAGGAAAAAAAAATCACAACAGCAGCTGAAAGCTGTGGTGTTTAAACTAACTAAAACCAAAAGGAATGTGGCAAAAAAATTGAATCATTTATTTCTATTCCTCCCTGTTTAAATTAGACACAAAATACACAATGGATAATACATCTATGTCAATGACACATGATTTAGCAATTAATATTTTGTTCAGGATGTTCTCAGACCATATCCGTTGATTTTACAGTGAAAATGTATGCAGTGTCCAAGCTAACAGGATGATATCCATCCCAAGTCATTCTAAGGCCCGGGACGAGTTCCATTGTGATTTAAAGCAGCAAGTAACTAAGAAATTGCTGCAAACTGTATGCCCATTGTAGGGTGAGTTTAGGACCTCTCTTACAAAGATATTCCTTAAATACGGTATCTCTCTGTCGAGGGGATACAGACCAGTGTCAGATATACTAAATGCAAATTTACTTCAACGCTTATGCAAGTCAAATTAGTCAAGTACTTCCAGACATCTGAAGCAGCAAGGTTTTATTCTTGATGTTGCTGTACTATCATAAGAAGCCATCTAACATGAACAATAGCCCAAGTAGGCCTACTTGGTGACCTAGATAAGATTTGGGGAATTTCAATTATTTTTTATAAGAAAGATATGATCTAGATTGGGGTAGGGGAACAAACCATCCAATTATTTTTGAGGGTAGGGAAGGATGAGTATTTATTTAAAAAACCTTAGCTAGTTGAAATATTGTATTAAATATCAAAGACATATATCACAATAGTACAGTCTTTCACAGATAGTGACGTTTTCTCCATTAGTCATATGAAAAAGTTAGTCATAGGTATTTCTCTCTAGCACCATTCCTGGTTATTTGCACATGAGTATTAGAGAGACATAATTCAGGGAAATTAGGAGGATACGGGCAATGCTGTCTAGGCATGATTGCCAAAGGAACGGTGGGTTAAGTCTCCCTCTCTTAAACATCTTGGGCTCTTCTAAGGGCACAAGTGCATCTGTTTCCCTTGGGCACATACAGTACTAAACCGTGCTCTGATTGTACCGCAGTATCGGAGGGGCAAGGCTTCCTCATAAAGAACACCCGTCTGGAAAAGTGCATCCACGTCTCCCACCATGAGCCTGATGGCATCGACCTGACCGACTGCAAGCTGCGCTCCCAGCAGCAGCGGTGGAGCTGGAACCCCACCACCAAGAGCATTGTCAGCCTCAAAACGAAGCAGTGTTTGTCAGCCCACAAGACACACGAGTACTCACTGGTCAAGCTGGAGCCCTGTGGGAACCAGGAACACCAAGCATGGGCCTGCAGCAAGAAGGGACACTTGACTTTACAAAGTCTGGGCTTCCACCTCAGTACCAAGGAAGGAGGCCACAAGGTCTTTGTCTCAAGGGAGAAAAGCAAGTTCAGTAAGTGGAAGACATTAGCAGATGAAACCATCTGTGCTGCTGCCTGGACAGAAACACTGAGGCCTCGTGAACCAACGCAAGCAGCTGTAGACAGACTGATCTGGATATATGAAAGTAAGATGAGGTAGATTTAGCAACTGATAACATCTAACCTTAGGTATCATCATCACCTAGAAGCCACCTAACGCTTACTTTCATCATCCTAACTCACGGTGAATTTGTCCAAATCTGAAGAGATACCGAAAGGCTCAAAGCCAACCCACCTACGCTTTTGTACCACCACTTTTTAGTAGTTGCTGTTCAGTGTTTTGCAGAAAGCATGCATTAAAACTCAAATGTTTTGGAAAGCTGGTCTGGATCAGTACTCAAAGCTAAAAATTGTGTGAACTGCTTGAGAGTCCTAACTCTAAAACAGCTGAGGTGGAATTCTTATGGTTAAGCATCTAGACTTCGAAGAGGTCTTTTCACATTTTGTGCCTCTGGATGTCATTTGAAGTAATAAGAAAACTAGAGGTAGCTGAGAACCTTTTTAAAACTATATAAATTATTAAGGAGCTGCTATATTTCAAATGAGAAATTCTTGCTTCAGTTAGAGCAACATATAAAAGTTATCTCCTAGCACACCCAGTGTTTTCATCACTGAACTTTAGGCTTGGCAGAAACGAGTAAAGAGCAAACAGGACTAATCTCATTGGCATAAGCAGATAGGTTACAACTAAAACCTTTTGACACAAAGAGGCTATATCTAATTGAATAGAGAGATGCAATAGCTTTCTTGGCTGCAATGTGCAGACAAGACAGTCTGCTTACTCAGGATTTCAATTAGCTAACTTTAAGTTTAACATGTAATTATTACAGACCAGTAGTCACAAATGTTAGTGTCTAACATAAAGGTAAACAAAGCCAATAAAATTAGATACTGTAATAGGCTAGTTAAATATAGACTAGGAAATACTTGGAACATTTAAGATATGGGGAAAAGGCATGTGAAAAGAGTTTATGCATTCCCCAAGGCAATGTTCCTGGCACGTCAGTGCTCCCTTGAAGCCAGGCTCTACAAATAGGGCTACAAACACAAAAACAGAGCAGGCCTTGAACCATGTTCTGCCCGTTACTGTGGGTTGCGCACAGCAGTAGCTTTCCCCATGGTTCAAGTCTACTGGAGTGAAGGTCTTCTGAAGACTACCGACACTGCCAGACATGACCTTCTCAGCCAGCAGCAATGACTAAAATTGGAATTTCTCAAATACTCTACCAACAACAGTTGATACCTGAAATCGTATTTATCTCACTCATTTGCAAGAGAGATGAATTATTTACTCCCCATATTTCTCTATCTACTGTGTTGGTAACGTCTGTGATGCTTAGCTATAGCTCTACTTGCCTTTTCTTCCTATCTCATCCTTTAATAACTAACACCGCGTTCATGTTTTTTAGACCATAACTGGCCACCAGAAAACAAGCTCTTGTCTGGCTGTGGGTTCAGCCACAAGAGGTTCACTTTATTGTCTTTGAAACTGATGAGAACGCAAGGCCCTTGACACACAGGAGGTGCTTGGTCCTATGCTGAGTCCTGTTTGCCATACTGGGTGCAGGACTACCATGGCAAGGCTGGGTTCCCACCCCTTGCGTACCCCGGAATCTGTACAAAAAATAAGTAATAATCTCACATGTCTCCACTTTGTTCCTTTCTAAGCTAAAACCATCGACTCATCAGAGACACATGCTGTGGACAGGGAGCTTTCCATGGTTTTGACTGACCCACCTCTGACCAGCAACTTCAACAGCACAGCATCTTCAGCAAAGACTCATCAGGCACACCTCCCAGCAAACGAGGGTGAGCACTTTTCCAAACACATATGCAGCAGAAGAGAAAAAATGGGGAAGACCCAAGGATTACTCTTTTTTTTTCCCAGTGGGGCTAAGTACCTGAGTACTTCTGAAGTACTTCCACACCCACTTCTGAGTGCTTGGAGGCTGCATAACAAGTTGGGACATTTGCCCTGGCAAGCAATTTGGTGATGGTAGTCTTAGCCTGGAGGCACAGCTACCAGAAGTTATAGGAATAAAAGATTTCTGTGGCTCGGTGACACTGAGGAATGAGAAGGTTCCCCTTCTCCTTCCACCTTGATACCAAGGGGCTTTGTGATTGCTATGCATCTAGGAGGAAGCCACAGCTCCCCATGGAACTCGCTAATCTGAATGTCTCCGTCTTTCCTCCAGATCCATCCCACAGTCATTCTAAAAAGCACCATGGAAATCGAGGGAAAAGCTCTGGGGCCAGGCTTGCAGGTAGGTCTAAATATTAACCAGAAAGAAAGGCAAAAAAAAAAAAAAAAAAAAAAAAAAAAAAAAAAAAAAAAGCTCATGGATGAAAGCTCATGAGCGCCCCCAACCCATCCACCAAAGGCTGGGTTACATTCCTGTGGACCCAGCTGAGGACACCCAGTGCTCAACAGGGAGCACGACACTTACCTGTATGACAAACTTATTTTAATGATCAAACAGACCTGCTTGGGCCTGAAGAACAAAAGTGAGCAAGAACATGCAAATATTATGCCCCAGTTCATGAGGAGAATCAATGACATCACCTAGCACTGGTGCTTTCCCCCTGCCTTTCTATTACATATCAAAAAGTTGCAGAGTGAAGAAGCATCAAGAGTTGTCTTTCAAGCAAGAAAGAAACACCTCATGGGGCCATTTCAATAGATGGATGCTGGGTGGAACAGAGCAACCATAATGTGCTGAATTTAAGTAATTTTCCTGCTCTGCTGTTACTGCTGCTCTGCAGCAGAGGTGTTGTTTACATCAGTAGTAGGTGCTGAATTAAAAGAGCTATGGCAAAAGCATTATTGTTTTACATAATATCTTTCAGGCACCAACTGGAAGACAGCCATGCTAGTCCTCAGTCCCTTGGCATTCATACTGGGATTAATAATACTGACCCTGAATGTTCATTACAACAAGTAAGTGAAGAGGAATGTTCTTTTGATTTATCACCTCCCATTTCAGAGAAAAATCCTTATCTTGGTATCCTCCCCACTCCCACAGCTGATATGATTGACTCTGACCAGATGGTTCTGGTCATCTTTGCCTTTAATTTCTGCTGTCATCCTGCTTCTCCCTCCAACTACCCCATTCAATGCAAACACTAATGGTGTCTCCTCCTGCTCTACACCACTTTTGTAATTTGGTTAAGGGAATTTGGGCACTACAGCTGCTGATGCAGCTTGAGCGTAGAGGCATCAAGCAGATGCAGCTACAGTCTCCTCTCCACTCTTCCAGGAAGAAGAAAATCCTGTCTGCTTTGAAGAGCTCCCCAGAGAGAAGCAGCAGCAGAGCTGACTTACAGGAGCAGTTTCCATCATCAAGAGGTGCCCAACCACACATGCCATCATCTCGCTCCCCTTCCTTGAGGCACGGGGAGATCCTTATCGAGTGGAAAGATGGGACTGTCACTCCTCTTTTTGATAACATCAATTATCAAGTGGACTAGCTCTGAGCCATTGCTTCATACCCCGTTACCACCATTCTCCTAAGTAGGAAGAGTGCCTCCTTAGAGGATTTTCTCCCTCGCCTTACCATTTGTGATAGGGAGTTTTAAGGGCTGTGTTTTTTTAACACTTGAGAACAATCTCCTTGTGTGGCACAAAAACAGAACAGCTTGCTTTGTTTGCATAGGCATTTACTGCTTGGCTCTTCTGGAGATAGTTTAACCCATGACAAGACCCAGATTTAGCTAAATGAAGCTCAGTATCACATCTGTGCTGCCCTGAAATGCTAGCGTTACTGAGCGTGCAAGAAAGTGATTCCTCTGAGGAATAAGCTGAAAGCACAAATCTCAGTGAATCTTAAATCCTTTCTAGCTGAAAACAAGCTGCTAGACACAGAAAGCTAGTAGTTACTTAATCTGCGAGAGAATGGAGTGGATAAGCAGTGCCTTCAGGAGTCAAAGGTGAAAGGGCCTCCTCTAGGTATCTGCATCCCATTGCCCCAAGTTATTGATAGGAAGATCATTTTTCTGTACTGAAAAGTTACATCTTTCTGCTCTGCAATACAGCAAGATTGTTGCTGACAGAGGATCTGTTTCACAAAATATTTTTATAGTTCGAGTGTACTAAACCTTATCATGTTTCCTCTCCCCGCACCCTTATGCTAGGCAACATCAGAGATACCTGGCAGTGACATTAGCCAGCTGTTTTATACCAGTTTTGTATGGCCATATCCAATGTTCAGTGAATAGATATTCTGCCCTGCATCTAGAGAAGTAAGATAGGACCATTATTTCTGGAAAGGAGCATTGCACTCTTCTCAGACTTTACACTTCCTGTAGGAGCATAATTATCTCCACCCATCACATTCAATCCTGTTCTCCTCAGAGAAGTCAGCAACATCTTAGTTCCTTCTTAATATTCAGGAATTTATGCTTTCCTTCTCTCTTGTGACACTATAAACCATAAGCTGGGCTATAAGTTACTTGGAGAATGCAGCACTAACACTGGGAAATTACTAGTATGAGCTACATCTGTATGTTCAGAACTGCAAGAGAAACTGTATCCTGACGTGTCTCTTAGCTCAGACATGATGACATTTATAGTTTACCTAAATGAATTTTAAATGCAGTTTCAGTGAAGCTTCAATTTCTTTACAGTTTGATTTTATTTAGCCTAGGACAAAAGTAAGATGCATTGGGAATTTAAACTCTGATTTTTTTAAACATAAATCCACTGCCTAGTATAAAATTAACTGCCACTATGAGAATTTAATAGGTCTCAGAAAAGAAAATACAAATCTTATTGGTTCGGGACACAGATTCATGGTTACAAATGTCTTCTCCATGGAGATTATTCCATAATTATTCACTGCTGAGTTTCCCCACAGATCTTCCTGTATATATTTTAGGTATACATTTTAGGACTAGACATAGACAGATGAAGAATTTGTTCTTCAACAGTAGCTGACACACAAATATCATTCAGAATTCAATTCTGACTTTCCAATGCTTCCACCTTTCAAACAAATCCAAAGACTTTGTGTAAACTCTTAGGTCAAGTCTCCAAATGTTTAAGCATCATTCTGTGCACAAACTCCTCAAAACAAGTAGTGCACATGTAGTGCTGGTGAGGCGCATGTACTGCCTCACCAGCTGTCAGTTACACTCCTCCTACCTTCTTCTACTATGATTTCGATTCCTATCTCAGAAGATTTGTCCGTGGACCACACTACCTAATAAATTATAGCAGTTTTAATTTGTTACTGTCTTGTCCCCTCCCAAGTCTTGCCCCATTTTGAGAACTATATATGCAGTGCCATGAAAATGCTCACTTGGAGTAATGCTGTGAAAATAGAAAGCACTTATGTTCATTACTGCTGAATAGGTAGAACAGATTATTTGATAAAAACTCTAAATAACACTTGAATTGCAAAACCTGCTCAACCACAAAGTCAGTAACACCATTGTTTACAAAGCATTCATTAAATAGTAGGTTAAATAGTAAAAAAAAAAAAAAATCAAACTGTGAAGAAATGTGGGCCTTAGCTATCTTCTCCCCCTCTAATTTCTCACTAGCTTATTTAGATTCTATACTAGAGACAAAACTCACCAAGGTACGGTCCAAGGAGGTGAGGATGCGTTTCTTTATCACTAGAGGTCTCTGAAACAGCCCATTCTGCCCTGAGGAGGTAGATGGACCAGGTGATAATGGAAGGTGCTTTTCATCCTCTAACAACCAGCTGAGAAACATTCACTGCAGTCACACAGCCCATGTACTCTTCACTGTCTACCATCACCTGAATCCAATGTTTTTAAGCAATGTTTATAAATCAAAATAAAACTTGCCTTCAAAGTGGAGGAACAGTGTTTTTTTTTTTTTTTTTTTTTTTTTNCCAAACAGGATGGACATGTGGGTTTTTATAAGTTACTCTACAGGAAGGAGGACAACAGTGCTGAGGAAGACACCATGGTCACAGTGGCACTGACATGATTAACACATACTGTGCTAAATGGTGAATGATGCACATCTGGAAGATTACATTGCATACATGCAACTTATATTTTTCACTCCAATCCTGCAGCATCTCTGGCATCCTTTTTTATTTTCTTCCAGAGCCAGTGTGATGCTGATCGCAGCATCTCTCCACTCCAGCAGTGAGAAGGCAGACAGACAGACAGAGAACCCACTTTCTCATACGTTTAGCTCCCTTGAAAGGACCAAGTGCTTAGGCAGCTATGGCTCATTGAGACCAGGAGGAGAGGGGAACACTTGTTTCCCCTGCCAAATTCCCCAAAACTCAAAAAAAATCCCCCAAAAACCCACTCAACAATGACAAAAAAACCCACCTCATTTGCTCATCCAAAAGCGTTAACATCACCAGTATATTTTTTTGGTATTAAGGTACCCAAACATCCAGAAGATACCACTCATTACTACCAAGCCATACACAATCATACAAAGCACTAGCCAGCTGAATTCCTACTGATATCAAGGAAATTTAGAGATATCCACAGGGTATCAGATGAAGGTGAGCTCACTGACACCAACACAAGCTATCACTGGCACCAACACAAGCTACTGTGATCATGCAGCATGATCATCTATAGCCCTGCATGTGACCTTGCTGTTTGTACACGGGTGCAGCCTGCAGCCACTGAAACCCTGGTATGATCAAACTGATGCAGGAATGCACATAAGCTTAGGTATTCTGGGCAGAAGTTGATGCTCCAAGTAGCAAGAGAGTTCATTTTTTCCCACTATATGGCCAACATTACTGTTAGAGAGCAAGGTGGCAAAAATAAAAAGCAAAGACAATAACTTTGAATTTATCTTTTAAATACTTTATGTCAGCTGTTTAGTAAGTTTCCTTGGATGGAAACTGTTTTTTAACAGTAGATTAGTGATGCACATTCATGATACAAACAAATAAAGACCTGAAATAACGGGACAAAGTTATCAGAGCAAATCAAAGAAGGTGTCATCAACAAAATTGCCAATGCCCTATTTGAAATGCAACTTTTGAAGTGCAACTTTTGCAGTAAGCATTTGTTATTAATTATCTCCATATGCTCATTTTCAGACCTCTGTAATTCTAACATCAGCGACTCAGGATATATCAATCATTTCAGTTTCAAAAAAGACCCATCCTTGCTCAGCACTTGAAAAAAAATAGAGTACATGAGAAGTCTGTTACCTGTGCTTTCAATTCACACATATTTGGCTTGGGTTGAATCAGATCACACTTTTCTACATGAGCTAGAAAAGCTAGGGGACACAAAAGCACAAAGTCTCTGAAAGCTCCAAATATCTTCACTGAATTTGAATTTCTGAAGCCATCCAATTCTATTTGTCAAAAAAAAAAAAATCAAGCTGTGTTTCTTTAGAAGTTTCCCTTATCCCCCACAACGCATTTATTTTCTGGAGCAAAGAAACTGATGTGCATCTTTCAGCATTGCTTGCATATCCTCATATTCTGCAAATTTGCAGGCATCCTCCAGCTTAAGCCACTGGAAAGCCTGGTGCTCCTCGGAGAGCTTGATTTCCGTGTTATAGTCGTTCATTTCTGCCAGCCAGTAAACGACGGTCTTGGGTTTGCCATTGACTGGGTAGTGCAGCTCTTTCTTGTAGCCATCTACGAGGGTGAGCTGAGTGGCCTGGAGACCAGCTTCTTCCTGAGTCTCCCGCAAGGCTGTTTGGAGGTCATCCTCTCCTGGATCCACATGGCCTGACAAGAAGGTGAAAATTAAGTCTTGTGTAGGAAGCATTTTTTCCTTTCAGTTGGCAATGAGGTGACATTGCTATTTTAAAAGTGGATTTCAAAAAAAAGTCTTCAGACATCAGATTCTCACCAGGGGACATGGGCCCAAGAACAACAGTTTGAACACTGCTTTATAACAAAGAAAAAAAAAACCTAGGTTGCCCATACACCTGCCTTATTCCAACACATCCTAAACTAGTGCAGAGTTAACCAGGAAGAGGGAACATCTTCCACTAGAGAGGCAAATGAATTCACTCATGTAAGGGGAAAGAGGGAATTGCCTCTGATCTTCATTCCTGACATCGCTGTATTTCAATGGTAGATCAAATGGTTACCTATTCTGAGATGTCTTAGAAACTATTGAGTAGAAAATGATACTAAAGAGACCAAAATGGTCTCATTCTCCTATGTCTGGATGCATAACAGTATGGTACTTTCATTCTTCTTCCATAATCCCCTCTGAAACAGGGCAAACTCAAAGCCAGACCTTTCACCAGCTGCATAATCCTCCAAGGCTCCACTCCTCTCTCATATAACTTGAGAGATGCCATTACAAACAATGGATAAATATAACATATCCCCAATGGTTCATACTTCTGTTGAGAAAAGTCAGATTTGGGTTTCTCATGAAAGCTTCGGATGAACAGAAATAGAACAAGCCAGGAAAGATTTCAAAGATCAACATACAAGGAGTTGGGGAGTTACAAAAGAAAAAAAAATAAAATAAAAGGAGAAAAAAAAAAGAGAAAGAAAAAGCTTCCTGTTTTAGCTCTATTTTCTATGTAGGTGCCTGCAAATGATCATGATTTC
The DNA here is from genome assembly GCA_013389825.1 of Crypturellus undulatus. Taxonomy (NCBI): domain Eukaryota; kingdom Metazoa; phylum Chordata; class Aves; order Tinamiformes; family Tinamidae; genus Crypturellus; species Crypturellus undulatus. Next base: position 65,763 of record VWPW01000034.1, read on the forward strand.
AACACAGAGATGAACCTTTCCTCGGGTCCTAGGTATCCAAAGTCACCCTTTAGCACTAGAACTGCTCTAGATAGGAATCCCTTGCTTCATCCCAAAAGGCTCCACTCACTTGTTTCCCTGTGTACGAATAACTCAACAATGTGACATCAACTCAAAGGTAAAATACAGTTCCGTTCAAAAAGCAGACGTACGGACACCAGCATGTGATATTGTACACTGATATCTTATATACGAGATCAAATATACTGAGACTTTAAGTAATTTTTTCCCCCCAACTCTCAACACTGCAAGTTAAGCTGTAGTCCTTTTTAACAAGGTCAGTATTTCCACTGGCAGAAAGTTTCCAGCTTTGTGCAACATACCCTGCTTTTGAGAGGAAAGCACTGCTGCAAGTACATCACACAGCACCTTCTAGATTCTCAAAGTACTGGTTCACGCTAATGAAGTTCCAATATGCTGAGGAGCAAAATGAACCCTGCATCCCCTCCCATCAAGCGCAGGTAGTCACTCAAAATGTCACTGTTCTAGGAGCTGAGACTTAGGAAGTTCATTTACAGGGATTCAAGCAGTTTAATCCTCTAAGAGCTGCAGCTGCTTAAGGGACATTTAAAGTATCAGCAACTATACCTGTAAGTGCACTCATCTCCTGCATGCTCTTACAGGTGTGATAACTCCTTTCCAGTCTATCTCCTGATGCATTAAAAACCACGTCTACATCATGTAGAGTTATGTTTTTGCATCACACAACCTGCAGCTGCTTTTGAACCCCACTCATGCCACACACAATACAGAAATGCAATGGCTCATTCATTTATTACCCCAAAATATTTAGTAAACAACTATTACATCTGTCATCAGATTATGGCTTTTCTATTATTTCTGATCCAAAAGCCTTAGAAGATGCATCTCAGGCAGCCACAACTGTAGGTGTTTGAGTCATGGCATTTGAGTGTGTTGGCTTGTCCACAACTACAGTATTCCCAACGAATCCTTCCATATGGAACAAGTATGTCCCAGCCTAGGTCTTTTTTTTTTTTTTTGGCTTTCCAATAGCCTGTAAACTACTCCTTCAGCTTTTGGTGAAGAGCATGGAGGGAAGGGTTTAGAAAATATAATTCTTTCCTTTAATAGCAGGGTGCAGCTGATACTATTAGTAGCTTCTTGCCAATTTGCAATTTCCTGTCGAAACCTCATCCATACACTATGCTTTAACAGCACTCCGTTTTATGAAACAAATAGTTAAAAGTAGTTAAAAAATGCAGGAAGAAATCTTACAATGTAAGAAACAGCTTGAGAAGATCTATGAGAAATTGAAATTATTTCATGTTGTTTTTTTTTTCCATCAATACACAGCCTGCAAGGCAGTACAACCAGATCTGGGCTCTGCCATGCATCTTTACAGACAAGATGTTACTGTGAGCACCGGGGCGCTGCAAGGGCCTCTTGTCTTTCCTTCAGGCCTCACTGGTGAGTGAAAATGGCTGATAAGGCTACTTCTCCTAGTAGTTTCCCTTGTCTTTGCTGCTCAAGTTCTTCCTATTTCATCCATCATCTCCTGAATTTTAAGTTATTTTAAGGTAAGTCACCATTGATTTTAGTTTGTCACCCAGTGTGCTGCAAGTTGTGACCACTCTGATCACAAGAGGTTCAAACACCCCTGCATCAACAATAGTGATGTCTGCCAGAGGGTCGGGTCTGAGATGGAAGGTGATAACTTGTCTCCTTACTCACTTAATTAGGCGCTGAACACATGACAAAAGCTTCAGACATCTGAATGAGCGGGGCTGGACGACCTCCCCCTTGCAAAAGGTTATGTCCAGGAGTTTATACAGCTATTTTTAAAGAATTTGGGCCACAAAGTTCCTCACTCTGCTGCTGAAAAAGCCCAGAACTGCTGCAGTTACCCGATTAAACTTCCCCACAAAGCTGACTGCAGCAGCATTCAGCCAAAGGTCAGTCTGCAACCTCCCTAATGCAAACAGCACTTACGTATAATAGCAGAACAAACATCACCTTTGGGAGGGGTCCAGTGGTGGGTCCCGTAGGACGTCTGCAGGAGGAGGTACTCGATGCTGTCAGCGACCTTTGATGGGGCCGCAGGCTGCAACCTCCTGTAGATGATGAGGCCGCAGGCTCTCACGGCCATGTCCCTGCAGAGCCTGTAACAGGAGAGGATCTAGTGCGAACAACCGGGGAGCTCAGACAAGCAACCTTTATCTAAAAAGCACCACTTAAAAAAGAAAAATCCCTTCTCCGGGAATTACTGAACCATTAAGGCATCCCCCAACGCCACCCCGTGAAGGCAGCAGCTCCTTGGGAGCAGCCAGGGCTGAGGAAGGGGCCGGCGCTTGGGCTGGGAAGGAGGTTGCAAGGCAGCACCGACAGGCGCTTGGCACGTGAGCAGGGAAGGGTCTAATTAGCGAGCAATTAGCGAGCGGCACGTCCAGGAGCCGCCCGCACTGTAATTAACGACCCGCCCGGGCAGGGCAGGCGGTTTTATGTGTTTGTACGCGGATACATACGCACGAAGAGCCACGGAAGGCAGCGAACGCTTAAACTCACGGCAACTCTGCCCAGTCCTGGCTAGAGCCCTGCGCTTTGGCAGACGTTTAAACAAACAGAACATCTCCACAAACTGCTCGTTTTCCCTTCTCCGGGGGCTGCCCCGCGGGACGTGGAGAGGAGCCCTCTCCCCAAGGGGAACCGCCATCCGCCCAGCCCCAGCCCCAGCCCCATAGGAGCCAGCAGGGCCCTCCCGGGGAGGCCGGAGGCCACGGGACGCCACGTAACGGCCCCGCGCGGCGCCGCCATGACAGCGCCGCCCTCACCTTCACCTGCGCGATGAGCGGTAGGCGGGGCTCAGCGCCCGATTGGCAACTGCCTCGGCCAATCACAGCGAGTAGAGCCACCCCTTCCGCCCGCCCTCTCCGAGTCCCCGCCCCCTCTGTCCGTTCGGGGCTCTCCGAATGGTTCCGCCGCGCTAGGCCCCGCCTCCCTGCTCGCCTCCGGCTCGCCCCATTGGCTGGCTGCGGGCGCCAGCGTTTGAAGCGGGAAAGGTGCCGTTGCCATGGGGATGCGGCCTAGACGCCCGTGCGGCTGCCGCCACGCTCCCCGCTCCCGCGGCCGGTGAGTGGCGCCGGGGGCGACTCGGGGGGACCCCGCAGGCCGCGGCAGCCGCCCCCGGTCCCCGAGGTCTGCCGCGGCCCGGGCCGCTGCGGGGCGGCCGGCTGGCGCCAGCGGGTCGCGATAGGCGCGACCGGGAGATTAAAAAAAATATAAGCCCCGGACGGGGAGGCCGCAATGCGGCCGCCCTGGGAGCCTGCTACTGCCCTAGCTCGGTCCGGGAGGCGGGTGGAGGAGGCTGCCACTGCTGCCTACGTGCTCAATTTGGTTGTTTATTAGTTCTTTTGCTTATTAGTTTGTGATAGAGACGCATTGCGCATGGGAGCAATGCCACAGCGTGGGGGCACATTGAGGTTTTACTTCTTGCCAACATAGCTGGAAGACCCCTATGATTGGTGACACTCGGGGGCTTCCTCCAGTGGAGGAAACCACAAACGGCAAGTTCGTCCCTCTGGGAAACTCTGAATACAAAGTTTCTCACTCTAGGACCATATTAGCAGGGGAATCTGTAAATACTGAGTTTCTTGCCACAGGGGCAGCCGCAGTGAGCGCAACCCGCCCGGCTCTTCAAGCACGCTGGCGGTTTGCCTCCATGCAATAACAAAACTAAATAAAAACCGAAAGCCATTTGGTGCATGTTGCTCATGAGAGACACTCAGGCACAATTTTCAAATGATCGGCATCCTAATATAACCCTCAGATTATTTTTCGTAGCTGTGGTTGAATATTGGACACTTCCATTTCCATGCAGCTGCTCCAAGCAGCTGTCACATATCGGCTGTGGCTGTGGAGTCTCCTCTGCTGAGGTCACTGGGTTATCATTAGTGGAGGATAGCAGCTGTAGCAATTATTAGCCTTTTGCAAATTAAAAAAAAAAAAAACTTTATTTTGAAACAATCAAAAAACTCACCATGCAATATTTATTTGTAACTTTATACGTCCGTTCGAAAGAACGTCAAGATTAACTGGCGTTCCAGTACCCAGCTTTCCATTAGATACGCCAGTAAAAAAGGCTGGAGGAATGCTGGTGAAGGGAGAGATGTTCCTTTACACGGTCCAGCTGTAAAGCGCTTATCAGCTAACATTATATTCTTCCCTTTCCATTTGTCTTTCTTATACAGATGCTATAGATGGCTGTCTGTTACTAGCTAGTTTTGTTCAAAATGGCCTGCTGCACTTGTTGCAACAGCCAAGGGTATTTAATCGATATTGTGCATGTGCTGCACTGATCAGTGTTTCAAACTTTGTTTTATAGCTCACTATCTATTGCATTTGGTCTTAAGCCAAAATTATGATTTTGTTTTGTAGCAGAGACGGTCTCTTATTTTAAGTGTTTTTCACTTACAAAACTAGTTATGCCATAACTCTTCTTCACAGGAATACTCTAGTATTTAAGAGAATAGAGGTCAAAATGATTAGAGGTAAAACATTTTGTGTCGTGTCCTGGAAATGCAAATGACTCATTCTGCCCGAAGGGCTAAATCAAATTTGGATATGGACTACAGTTCAAAATGAACTTCATAGAATCATAGAATGCCTAAGGTTGGCAGGGACCTCTAGAGGCCATCTAGTCCAACCCCCCTGCACACGCAGAGCCTCCTAGAGCACATGGCACAGGGCTGCATCCAAGACATCAAGCATGTCTTGAAGATCTCCAGAGAAGGAGACTCCACAACCTCTCTGGGCAGCCTGTTCCAGTGCTCTGGCACCCTCACTAACAAAATTTTTTTCCTTAAGTTCCAGTGGGACTTTTGATGCTTAATTTTGTGGCCATTTCCTCTAGTTCTGTCGGTGGCCACCAGTGAAAAGAGGCCAGCACCGTCCTCCTCACTGCCTCCCTTGAGGTACTCATACACACCGATTAGATCCCCTCTCAGCCTTCTCTTCTCCAGGCTGAACAGGCCCAGCTCCCTCAGTCTCTCCTCATAGGGCAGATGTTCCAGGCCCTTGATCATCCTCGTGGCCCTGCGCTGGACTCTCTCCAGCAACTCCACATCCTTCTTGTACTGGGGAGCCCAGAACTGGACACAGTACTCCAGATGTGGCCTCACCAGGGCTGAGTAGAGGGGCAGGATCCCCTCCCTCGACCTGCTGGAGATGCTTCTCTTAATGCATCCCAGGATGCCATTGGCCTTCTTGGCCACGAGGGCACCCTGCTGCCTCATGGTCAACCTGTCGTCCACCATGACGCCCAGGTCCTTCTCAGCAGAGCTGCTCTCCAGCAGATCGGTCCCCAGCCTGTACTGGTGTCTGGGGTTATTTCTCCCCAGGTGCAGGACCGTGCACTTGGCCTTGTTGAATTTCATGAGGTTTCTCTCTGCCCAGTTGTCTGTCCAGGTCCCTCTGGATGGCAGTGCAGCCCTCTGGGGTGTCAGCTACTCCTCCCAGCTTAGTATCATCTGCAAAGTTGCTGAGGGAGCACTCTGTACCTTCATCCAGGTCACTGATGAATAAACTTAATGTTAAAAGCAATAGAAACATAGGTAGGTGAATACTAGCATGGGTTAATAAGTCTATCTTTTCCCCATTGCAGCATTCTCAGGAGAGATTTTTTTCATTCTTCTTCTATACCTCACAAAACATCAAACATCTTGACTTTCATTGTGCTGAAGACATTTTTGAGGTAATGTTGCTACCAGTAATGGATACTGTAAAATACACTGGTATAGCTGTGAGCAGGAGAGGAGGCATAAGTACCTGCTACAGGTGTTTAAAAATTTAAATTCACAAGTTTTAGTTTTCTAAAGTGATTGTGAAGCAAAGGGTGCTTTAGTGTTTGACACAAAAGTTATAGGTATGAAAATCAAGTGTTGTTAAGGTTAAAAAATTTTTCTTTCTATCTGATGCCTTTGGAAATTGTTCCTAATAAAATAACTTAACCATTAGGCCAGAGTTTATGATTCAGAATGATCATCCTAGATTATTTCCACAATTAAAGATAAGATTGCACTAATTGACATTTTAAGGTTTTGAGTGCTACATAAGATCTCTCCACTTTGCCAAGAATTCATTTCCCTACTTTAAAATATAGTTATGGTGATACTTGCCTCATGTCTCCTTCGGTGAGTGAGCTGTACTGGGATAACACAGTTGTGCATGTGGGTGTTATTCAAGTGCACGGTGCACTGAGTTCTTTGCTACAGCAGAGATTAAAAAGGATGAAGATATAATGGTCTAAGGCTGCTTTATTCTCAGAGTAGTGGATGTGGGTATTTTACATGCTTTAGTTTATGCACGATGACTTACAGCCACTGAGTATCTTTTTGAAAGCCAACTTTTTCTCCACTTTGAAAAGTGCTTTGTGAGTGAAAAGATCTGTGTAAGAGCCAATTAATAATTAAAAGCATTTTAAAATGGAAAGTTAGCTCCTACCACAGAATTCTGTGGTAAGTTTATTCCCTTCAGAACACATAAGATATAACCACTGGTTTCTATTAGTTTCTGCTATACATGCCCTTTTCTTCCTCAGCTTTATGGCCTTTTGAAAACTCCCATTATGAAAAAAGTACAGTTCTTCCCTGATGACATACTATGAAATTAATCTGTGCTTATGTTAGTCCCTTTACATTGAATTCCAATGCAGTTTACAATGGATATTTACTCATTACCAGAGGCTGGCAAACTTTTAAGATCTTTTGAAGACTCTTGTGCGTAAGAACTAAGTTGTAGAGACCTCAAATTTGCCACATAAAGACAATAGCTGGTGGGTCCCCTAATCCAGGTATCCCAATATTTAGACATCAAATGTGTTTCATCTTTAAGGATATAGTCGCTACCTGCTACTCCTTCACAACTATCTTTTTATTTTATTAGTGGACTTAGCTTTGGACTTATTATTAGCTTTGGACTTAACTAGATTCACTGTTTGCATGACTAACCTGCTGCAGCACCTTCTTGTCAGAGCAAAAGCAGGTCTCTTGTTTGGGAGGAACGTGAATATTTCATAGAGAAACTGAATCCTTCTCCCAGTTAAAATGAGAACATCAACCACGGAGCTGTAACAAATTATGCTCTCTGTTACAATACAGATTGAATGAAAAATTCCTAAGGCTGAGGCTATTTGACCTTGTAATTGGGTGCTTGTAGAGAATTCTGCTTCCAAATTGGCTCCTCTTCCCCAAAGAATATGTTATATACAGCTATTTTAAGAAGTTAAAGAATTCTGTCTCAGTCCTGTTTTTAGGGAAGTCACCAGCACTGCTGGAAGCAAGACTTGGGCTTTCATATGAAGCACTCACTTTGAGGAATGCTGTGGTTTTATGCACCAGAAAGCAGTGTTGCCTCACGTGAACAAACAATATTAGATCCTGGCAATAGCTGAGAGAATGCCGGCTCTTACTCATTGTAGAAAAGCAAAGGTTTTCCCCCTTTTTGCCAGAAGATGGCATTAACAGTTTCACTAACAGATTCATTAACAGTTTAGAATTTTTGAATGCATTCCTTGCTTTTTTACAAAGTTAATTCACTTTGAAGAATTGTATTTCTGTTTGAGAAGTAGTACAGGTGGGTTTTTTATGTCTAAAATATTAGGTGAAGTAAGCCCTTCTTTTTAGGTGCAGAAAGACACTCCATTCTTTTAGAACATTGCTGATCAGGCGGCCAGGAGGTTTTATTGTGATCATCTGTCTTGACAGATGTATTTCCCTGAATTATCTTTTGTTTGAATCAGACAAAATATTTTAGAAGACTATCTATGCTTGAGTTTTAAAATGACCAGAAATGATGTAATGTATCATGACTTCTATTTTTTTCCTGAGGTTAACTAACTTGTTATACCTTTACCAGTCAATGTTAAATTTTCCTGGATTGTGAAATAGTTGTTCCAAAAATGGAGAGACACTGTAGGTAGCTCCTGGAACCGCTTAGATCCAGTAATATTTATTATGTTTGGGGGCAGAGAAAGTATTTCTATTACTTTCAGCACTAGCTTCCATTAAAAAAAACAAATGTATAGTAATTTATGGATATTTAATTATGAGTAATTGTTTCCACCCTTGTCTGTGGCTTACACTTTGAAAAAAGTCTCCTTTTTCTTTTTTTTTTCTCTTCTCCAGAAGGTTATGCCCAATGTAGTCATTCAAGTAGAAGTTAACATGGAATTAGATTTTTCACATTTTAGTGGTCTGTTCTTAACTAAAACTTATGCAATGATAGCGTAGAATACAGAGTAAGAATGGGTGAGAGGAATCTGCTCCTTTTATCAAACAAAAGAGGTTTCCTGTGCCAGCGCAAAAAACAGTTTTTCAGAGGACTTGTTTCGTTTTTTTTTAGATACCTTACATAAGATGTATTTTTAAAAAACATAACCACCCTCTAGTTGAAAACTAGAGCTCTTGTGCCATTGTAGATGTTAAAGTCTTCAGGAAATTGTGAATGTTTGTGAGAGATCTTGTGCGCGTGTAATGGTTAAGCTCCATGATCTTTGGATTCACCATCCTCATTGTGGGTTTTGTTTTCCCCTTGCTGGGTAATAATCAAAGCAGCAGCAGCTCTGGCTTTACCTCAAGGCTCAGAACTGTACGACATGCGCATCAGAAAGTCTGCCTGTATAACACTTGTTTTGTATGGAAGCTTGTTGCTACTGACTCATGTAATTTTATTATGGTTAACCACTACTTACAGCTTGGGGCGCAGCTGCAAAATAGTTTTAGTTGGCCTGTACTGCATCTTTTGCCTTCTCTCATTTCTTATGCAAATAGCATTTTAATAGAAACGTTACTATTTTGTTATTGTTATTCCAATTGTGTGTGTAATAACTTCAATGAGATAAAATCAACATGGGGTAATATGTAATGGCCTTATTTTCTTAAATAATATTACTGTAGAGATGCTTGTAAAAACTGCTAAAGAACATATTCTGAATTACAGGGCAGTAAAAAAAAATTTTGTTTTAAATAACTTGCTTTTATTGAATGATATTGGCACTTCCTAAATTGAGGAATATTTGTAATTATTAAGGTCATAGACTGGACAAACGTATAAGCAGGCAATGAGCAATGGATATGTGAAGTGCTATCATTTTTCCATTTTACAGAATAAGTAAAAATATCTGCCAGTATTAATCCAGCTGGTTACAAACAGCATCAAATTGAATTGTTGGAAATACATGTGCTTAGGAATTTTTTGTCAGTAACTTTTCAGTCATGCATGTCAGTTTCTGGGTTTCCCAAGAGTACAATACAGACTTCTGGTAACATATATAGATTTAGATAAATCCTGTG
>VWPW01000036.1:0-23683 GCA_013389825.1 Crypturellus undulatus
TGTCCAGAAGACCTCTCCAGAGCATCTTGTCATCCATCTGTGGTGGTGTACTGGTGAGGCGGCTCACTCATCAGGACCCTTTTTTTTGGTTAAGAGTATTTCCACCCAGGAACAAAGGTCTCTCCACCATTTTTAAGGAACTTCACCAAGTTTTTAAATATAGCTTTTATCCCTAAGTTTTAACTTTGGATGGCTAAGAAGAGCCACAGCTCATTCAGAGAACGCAGACAGATCAAATTCAGGTATCTTATTACACCATTTAAATTATCCCTTAATATAAAACATTATCAGTTTACTAACAAACATGTTTCATGTAAAGATTGATAAATTGCCTAAATTAGGAATTAGAAATACTACAGAATATTCAGAGACTACACTACTGAAAGTGAAATTTCTTCTTCTAGGTTGGCATTATATAACATAGCAATCAATATAATTTGAGTGAAAAAAATAAAGGTTTCTCGACCCAGCAACACCTCGGTACTAACAGAACCATGCATAGCCTTTGCCATCTCATTCTACTTCCCCTTTGGGGACATCGGAAGAGTCAGACCGGAGAGACTGCTTATTTCTTTCAAATTGGAATTTGAGGTTGTCTTTCAGTTACAAGTTTTATCTGAGCCCTTAAATTTGCTATCACAGAGGAATCACTGCATTATTTTATCAGTCAGTGCAACAGTCCAGTCGATGCTGCTTTCATAAAGATACTTTGACAGAATTAGTGCTTTTGGTGAGTAGGCATAGAAATGGTTACAGCGGGAGCACATCAGAGCATGCTTGTTCCAGGCTACACACCGCAAAGTCTCTCCTCCGGGAAGCGCTTGTTCTGCTCCTATGTGACCCACTGGCATCCAAAGAACTCTTAAGAATGAAATTGTAAAGATTATATCAATACAGAAAATTTAAAATAAACCTGTAAAGGCTGGTAGGTTGCTGCTAATCTTCCCTTGAAAAGGCACAAAATAACTGATCCAGTTGTAAAGGGATTTGGGGTAAATGCCAGGAAACTGAGCTCTGTTTTTATCAACCGTGGATTAATTCTTACTCTATCGGCTTAATTTGGATGTGAATATGAGATCACAAGGTTACCATCAACATCACATAGCACTGATCATGTTATTTTCTGCAAAATTGCTGTTTGCAAAGAAGCCACCATTTTTCCTGATTTACATTTACTTGATTTGCAAGGTATACCTGGTGGGAATACCCATGTGATTAAGTTGCAAAAGCATTTACTTAACAACAGAATTTGCAAGTTCACCTTAAAGATTATATTTAACAGCTCAAATCTCTTAGGAAGCACATCCTTTCTTTAAAAAGCCATGCACAGACAGCTTATGTAGAGTAAGAATAACCCCCCAAATAAACAGAAAACCTTCCTGATTTTCGGATTTCTCCCTCTCTACAGATCAATGAAAGTCTGTTCCCAGGTATATCCTGGGACGGGATAACAGAAAAATGATTCCTACACTGCAAGGAAAACATTAATAACACAAAAAGAAAACAGAAAAGCCAGTACAGAACTATTTCTGTTAGCAACATTTGGGATACCTTGCATCATTGAGATAAGGGTCTATTATTAATGAATATCATCTTCCCATAGCCTTCTCAAAGAGCTAAGAGCATCATCTTGCACTCTTTGTATTTTAAGCTACTTCTTTCTCTTTCTTCCACAACCAATAAGAGACATCTGGTAGTACTTGAAGTGTAGGAAAAGCCACTATAGCAGCAATTTGGAATCAAAGTTACAAGACAGTGTAACTCATCTTCACTGAGCAGCATTGATCATAGGATGACGCAAGTCATGAGTAAAATTTACTTTATAAAATAGAATTTGCTGTTTTGCATTATTTCTAAGAAAAATAAGGAAATTGGGAAAGGGAGATTTTTTTTTTTTTGTATTAGAGTATTACTACCTAAACTAGACTAGCTTTACATCTGACCATGAGGTAGGATGTTTAGCAGTAACCACAACACTACGACAACTTCCGTAAGTATCTTATGGTAGATATAATCCCCTGTCATGTAAAAACAAGATTAAATCTTACTACCTGAAAACATTTGAAACCTAACCAAGTGCAATGTTTCATTTTTTAAAAACTTTAAATAAAATATGACATATTTCCAAGCAGTTTCCAAACATCTACTCCTTTTCATCACAAGCCTATTCTAAAATATAGTAAAAATTGTTATCTGGAGAAAAGTCATATTTTATTTATAGAAATGTATGTAAAATACATGTATGTGTAATGCAAACTCAAATAATTAAACCATGAGAGTGTTTTTACTCACAAAAAGTATGTGAGAGTACATAAATTATCTTAATTGATGGAAATAAATATCAGAATGAATTTTAATATTACATGCAACTTAAAATTCTGACCCTAAGATTGATAATTAAGCATCATATGTTCCCTAGGAGAATTAAACCAAAAGTCAGATGAAATGTATTTTTTTAAAGGACATGATGGAATGGAAAAAAATATACAGTTTGAACACAAACCAAGTATGAGTGTCGACTGGACCGGTGAGAATACCTGGCCCTCTCTGAATCTTCCTGAGAGAGAAGAAATGCAGAGTTATTTAGACTTTTTTTTGGTTTTAAATGAAATAAAAGCAAGCAAAAGTGAGCAACATGCTGTTAGCATTTTCAATGCCACAAGTTAATTGGAGTAATACACTGCAACAAGTGAACTCATCCACATCAGAACTGTGGTTTATCTCATTTTTATAGGCATACACTTCATAATGAGAAGAAAATAAAGTTGATTTAATACAATTAGCAATAGACAATCATTTTTTCTGACTACTGTATCAAGTGCAGAAAAAAATTTTGAATTAGAAGTAAAACTCAAAATTCACAAATCCAAATAAAGTCTTACAAAATGACAGACTAGTATAAAATTTACTAAAAAACTACTAAAATTAGGTTGTGAATTTTTAAAAACTATTTAAGCCTAAATACAGGGGTTTCCATTCCACTCTTGCATTCTCAGTTTCTCCATACATATCTCCTCTTTATCTTCCTTTATTTTAAAAACCAAAGTTCTTAAGTAAAATTGATCAATTCTTTATGTAGCTCAGATCTACAGTAACAGTAAAAACAGCACCCCAGCTACATTAAATCTGGACAGACAGGTATTTTAGACTCTCTAATATCCTAGTTCAGTTGAAGGATTGGGGAAACTTCTCAAAATTTCATGTTTGAAGCAAAGTGAAATATGACAAGGAGATAAGGGGAAAATGCTTTTAGTTCAAAGTTTTTCATATTTTTAGTTACAAGAAACATTCATGTTAAGGAAGAGTTTAATTTTTAACTAATTCTTTTTAAGGCCAGAATAGATGCTAAAACTAGAAATCCTTCCTAAAATGAGTCTCTTGCTACAGTTCACAACACGAAGCACTCTAAAGATTAAGTAGTGAATCTTCAGAGCTGAAAGCTCAGCCTCCAACACAGTCATGAAGCCTGAAGCTTTGTATTAGCACAAAGACCAATTCCATAATATGTTCGTCTCTCAAGTGCCTCAAGTCTAAAGGGACAAATATCTAGTTTGTTACTAACTTTTGCATCTTGCATATAGACATTTTGTGAACAGCTGCCTACAGGTTCTGTAGCTGCTGCTTAACCAGGATTCCTCTAATAGTGTGAACCGGTTGTTCCCCAAGCACTGTGATAATATATTCCTATTATGCAGAACTTGAGATTCAGAAACAACTTGCTGTAAATGGTTACCCCTGGTAAGTCACCTACAAGTCTCTTACTGACCAAGCTAGGATTAAGCATTCATTATTTTCAAAGGAGAGCTAAAATACTACAGTATTGCAAGCAGATAGGCACTGCTAGCACTATCTAACCCAACTGCTAGGAAGTTATATTTGCAATATGTTTAAAGAGTTTAAAGGCTTCCTGATCCAGAAAGAGGAATCCACATTTGCCCAGAAACTTTCTGTAGCAGGAAAGGCTCTTATGAGCAGAAGGGGTTGACATTCAAGTAGGGTGGCATTAATAGGTTTGGAACCAACGGTTTCTTCAGCAAAGAAAGCCATCAAAAAGCACACTCCTCCAAATAATAAAAGAAAGCTTAAGAATAGTTTTGTAAGAGGGAAAAGACAACTATTATGCATAAAAGTGTTAGGTGGACAATGAAACAGTATCAAATCTGCACAACTTTTTGCCAATAAAATTTCTAAAGAAATTTTAGGATTTCAAGAGAAGTGCTGATTAACTGTAACAGTAGTTTTAACCATTTGAAACTATGTGAAGTCTTGGCATGTCTTAAATCTCAATACAAACATTCACAGTAAAAATTCAAAAACAAAAATCCCCCCATTGTAATAGATAGCTACCCATCTCCATGCCTTCCTACTTAGAGTATGTAATCTAAATAAACAGCCAAACATTCTATAAATGTTAATTAGAGATAGGGGCAAGTGGTAAAAGAATGCATAAGTAAGCCTGGACGTGTCACCTGGATTTGCTTTTAAAAGGGCAAAAGAAGATCAGAGAAGATCAGAGTGATTTAATCAGTGAAAAATTAGCATTTATCACCTTACTCAAAGAAAAAAAATAAAGTCTGCCAATGCTAATGTTAAAAAAAAGCAGAAACTAAAAATATTTATCATTGAGAACATGTATTTACCCAGATTGAAAACAGCGTAGCTTCATTCTAAGTATAATTTATGATTTTAAGCCAACACATGATGGAAAGTATCTCATTACGAGGAAAGCATCTCACTCCAATGTTTGTCTTTTGCTTCTGTAAAGCATCCTCCATATCCGCATCCATATATAATCATTTACTTTCACTGATAAAAACCCGTTTGAAATGGCACAATGCAAACCATTAGTAAACTACGTTCTTCAACTCCTCTGTTAGTTCTCTGATTGTCAAAACCATGCACATCAGGCGGTTTTAGCCTACCATCCATTTCTGGATATGAGCCCATTTTCTATCATACGAACGTGGAGAAAACTATAGAATGTAAAAAGAAAATAAACAAACCAGTTACGATAGAGATTAGTCACCATACAAGATGGGATTCCCATGTAGAAAAAATGAAATATAAATTTAATTCTCATATGCCTTCCACAGAAAAATACCTATAACATTTAGAAAATTGAAGATTTGGAATAAGGAACCACATAAAATGAGTAACACTTTTTTTTTTTTTTTAAAATGAACTGTACTCTTTATCACACCAAAATAACAAGTACTATACATAATTTTCAATGCAATTACAATAAATCTTAATAATAATTTCTGATTTTTTTGCACAGCAAGTCAAAATTTAATTTCCATAACTATAATAAAATCAAAGACTGCTAGAAACTGAGTCTTCAGCTTTCCTGTTCCAAAAAAGAAATGCAAACTTTCTTAGGACACGGCGGTATATTATGCAGTTGGTGTGTGTAAATATTACTGGATTGCTATTAAATTGCTCTTTTAAATGAGCACATCCTGACAGTAGGTGTTTATTCATTGCAACATTCCTGATATGATCCATAACAAAAGAAACTAATGAAAAACTGCATGTGCAAAGTCACATATCCTAATTATTCAATTACTAAGCATTAGTAATTATGTTTTTATAATATAAGTAAAAAAATAATACCCTGCTTTTTTTGTAGTTGCTTGCCCTCAACAGTATACCTTTAAGGTATAGACGTGTTCATGGTTGCTGCCAGCTTCCCATATCCATACGAATCTTTTGCAGAGCAACACAGTCAAAGAAATCACTTTGACATAAGTCATTGTTCTTATAAAGACATGGAAAAATGGATCTAATAAATCAAATCCAAATAAATATTAACTGTCTTTCATTTGTGTGTCAGCTGTTGCCAACTTCTCTATGTAATATCATTTGTGCATGTCCTATTTCTGGATATTACTATTACTATTCTGGATATTACTATTACTGTTCACTTAAAATCAAATAAGTTGTAGTTTAAAAAAAAAAAAAAGAACTTAGGCCTTAAAATATTTAAAGGTAGATATTTACAGGTAGACATTTAGATTCACCTTTGTTCAGTTTTGCTTGTCAGTGTTGAAATTAAAGCATTTGTTAAAACATTCCAACATCTGGCTTCACCTGTAGACTTTTAAAAATCACATTTAAAATAGTTTTCATATTAAAACAAGAATGTTAACAGACTGCTTTGTGTAGCAGATCCTTGATTATATGATCTTCTTTATTAATGATGCTCAAAATGGATGTTCACTTTAATATTTTGTGAAATGCTACTATAGGTAAATTATTCTTTTAAATATATAACCTCTGAGGAAGCAGAAGTTTCAGGAAGAAGAAGGTAACAGATGTTTGATGCTAAAAAAAAAAGTGTATAGCTGAGTTACATTGAAAGAGAAAATACAATGTAAGCATAGAAATAAAATACTGTGCATTCAAAATTTTAGTAATTTGTGACAGTTTACCTCTTTTTGCTGTCTCTCCAGTTCTCTCATACGTATATCCCTTGCTTCTGCTCGCGCTGCCCGTTTGGCTGCCAGCCTGGCTTCTGCCTATAAGCAAATTGAAAATACCAAAGGTTTAACATACACTTTCACGCAATGGTTTGAGTATTCCGTTTAATAATCTCTTCATAGAAATGCATTAAAATTCTAACAATATCATAAGTACTTCAGAAGCCATAGTTCTCAGAAGAACACTTCAGAAACGATATATACTCAAGTCATCACATGTATTAGTAGTTAAAAGAATTAATTAGTAGTCAAAAGTTGTAAAAAAGACTGAGCTAAGAAATTTTACCATGACTAGAAATTTTATATTCATGTCAATCCTGATGACTTTAACCCAAGGAGGGTTAAAGTGAGGAAGTTCCTCACTTTTTCCTTCAAGGCTCTATACTTCCAGCTCTCTTTACTGTAACTCTGGCAATTGGCATCTGCTGTCTGTGCATACCCATACTGTTAAACAGACCTGCAAGTAACTGCAGGATCTTGGGGCAGAGAAAGATGCTTTTAAAAAAAAAGTGTAAAAAAATAAAGATTTTAAACTACTGCTGTTCAGGTTACATTAAAAGGTTCTGGTCTCATTTAGAATTACTTTAAAAAGCAAGTATCAATTAGACATGGTGTTCCTCAATATGGTAGTGGAATTACTAGCAATCATAAAATAAAAATAAATTATTGGACAAAATGGGATAGAGAAAGACAAATAAGAGCACAACAAGCAACTAAATCACTCACCATCAAAAGAATAGTTGCATACCTTTCCTCTCTGGGCCTGATACTCTCAACCACTTACTCAGTGCTACTTTAACACATAGAATCTGCTGCCAGCCAGTTTAACTCCCTAACATAAGGGGAAACATCAGAGAAAAACAAATACGCAGTTTTCTACGGTGTTAGTCAATTGAATTGTGGAAGGATCTTACAACCTTTTTTCAGTGGCCACTGAGATCTCCCCCCCTTTTCAGTAGGCCATTAGGCCTCACTTGCTTGTGAAAGCTACAAAGCTGCCACAAATTCTACTGCTTATTTTTTCCCCATCCTATTCAGCCTCACACAAAAAGAAGCATTGTTTTTTATACTGTAAATTCTACTGAAATTTACTCAATTACCTGCAATTATTTGCTTTTGACACAAAGCTAGAAGCTAAGGAAAATACAAGCTCAATTGTTTCATGTTTGGATAATAAGTTCAAGAAAACTTTTTTTTTAAAATTCTTGAAATATTAAATCACTGAAGTCAGATTTGACACAAAAAAAACAGGTTTGGCTGTCTAGTGCAAAATAAAAACTTTTGAGAAGCATCAGCACTTGAAAATTCAAGACTGTTGATATCCAAAGTATGTAATTGGATAAAACTTTTTAGAATAAGAATAGGCATGAGATTCTGGTTTAAGAATGCTTTTTATTTCTGCCTTTTGCCATTATGACTGCAAAGATTTACATAAAACATTACAAATTTATAAAACACACGCGACAACCAAAAATAGCTGGTTTGTTATTCATCATTATTATGATTCAGGGAAAAAAAAGGAATATTTGATTCAATTTAGGATATAATTAAGCTTTCTTGCTATCGAATAGCAAGAAAGCATACAAACAAAAAGCAACTTTGCTATTTAAAAATTGTCAAGTCCACCTCAAATACTCTTACCCAAACTATTTTATGTATTTTGCATACTCAAAAAATGTGGTTCTGGATCAGCACCAGAACTACTGCTCTTTCTATATATTGACTGCAAAAACTAAGCTATGTGAAATTTCAAAGCAGCAAGAAGTGTTTTCTCCCTCCTCACCCTCCACTGCACTTGTTTGCCAGCCTAAGCCTCTGTGACAAACTTTCACACTGGTGGCCAGCACAGAAAGGGCTCAATCAGCTGATGCATCTGCCTCATTCTGTCTACAGCTCAGCAGGCATACATAAGCAGCCTTTAGACTCTGGCAAGACTCAACTGTCCTGTTAAAGATAGAAAGTTCATTCATTTATTGACTCATGCTAAAATCAACTTCTATTTCACCATTCATTCCTACAGCTAGAGACTAAACTTTCATGTTTGCCACTTTGCTACAGTAATGGGGAAAATCCTTTTCTAACAATTCATTAAACTCTTGATAGGATTCAGAAAAAAAGGGTATACAAAGTTTTGTTGTATGGATTACACCTGAAATTGAAGAACATTCTTAGAGAATAGCTTGAGCAAAACCTTTAGTGAATCAGTATTACAATAATTATTAATCTGAGCAACTAGATTCATCCAAAAAGTCGGAAACTTCAGGAAGGCAAAGAAAATGACAAATTTGATAAAAGTATAGTTCAGATTTTCTTCACTACAATTTAGGGCAAGAAATGAGTCACACAAATTTGAAATACCACCACAATGATATATCTTCTCTTTGGAATTACTGTATCACTCTCTAAAATTGCCTGAAAAGAGGCTGTAGTGAGGCAGGGGTTTGTCTCTTCTGTAAACTAACTGTTAATAGGACAAGAAGAGATGGCTTCAAGTTGCAGTAGAGAGGTTCAGGTTAGATATTAGGAAAAATTTCTGCATGGAAAGACTTAGTCAAGCACTGAAACAGGCTTGCCCAGGGAAGAGGGGGAGTAATTGTCCCTGGCAGTGTTCAAGAAGCTTGGAGATAAGTCCCTTAGGGATATGGTTTAGCAGGCAGGATAGTGATAAGTTTACAGTTGGACTCAATGATCTTAAAGGTCTTCTCCAACCACAATGATTTTCTAAGTTGTAAGCACAATCCTCAAATAGAGTAGTTATCAAGATTTGTATCAGTACTAAGTCATTGAAACTCAAAAATAAAGAAAAATAATAATAATTCCATTGTGTTCCGAAGGACACTTTTTTACTCCTGGATGCTGCTATTCACTGTCTTGTGCCAATGAAGAAAGCTCATGGAAGCAGTCATGAAACAAATTTCACTGACAGACTCCTCACAGACAAGAAACTTCAACTATGCTGAAGTCAAGCCAGCATGTAACTGTTAAGGGAAATGCACTGCTGCTGAGTTTGCATGGGGAACTATTTGGAAAACAAGGAGCTACTTCAGGCTATGAAAAATCTAGACTAACTCTGTAAGGGTAGATAAAAGTGAAAGGAATGGCAGTCATGTTGCACTGCTTTCCTAACTAAAATGAAGAACACTGAAGACATCACTACCCCTTGCTCACATGAGGTTGGGACTCACAGCAACACTTTTTTCCTTCCCCCCTCTAAAGTTTGCTTAAAAAAAAAAAAAAAAAAAAAAAAATCCAGTTTTAGCAATCTATGGATCAACCGCTACAGTTCTAATATCTAAGTTTCACCACTCATTCTGTGTACAATTTCTAGAATAAACATGCAGTGATGTTGCAACACTATAGTATCTGATTATAGTAGAACTTTTTAAAAAGTGAGATTTGACAAGTTTTATTTGAAAAGCTTCTAAAAGGAATTTTCTATTTCCTATAAGTAAATGAGAACTCAGGTCTTTCCCTCAAGAAGATAAGTTAACTAAAAGCAATAATCAATCAATTCTAAGTTATTTTGATGCATACGCTTATTAAAAATTTGAGTAGAAATAAAATATTCTTTCCATTACAGATAGCAGAGGCTGTCAATTTCTTTATTTTCAGCTAAAAAAATCATAACAACTATCTGTAATGAATTAGAAAATTGTCTCCGCATTTTTCTTCTTCCTTCCTTCATATGCTCTACCCAAAATATTTTGCAAATTTCAAATCCTGTTATCTCAGTTTCCAGGAACAGTATTCACTTATTTAAAAAGCAGGATGGCTTTGGCCAGGAAGAAACAAGAAAGAGAAAAGGTCAGAGAAAAGGTCTTTAGAGCCCTCCCTTTTTGAGGAGTTTTTCCCCATTTTTTTTTCAGTCCCTCACCAAGATATCAAAGGATATGCATAAAAAATAAACTAGAAAAACCTTGGTAAAATACAGAATTACTGTAGTAGGAACATTCCTTCCATCCAGTGCTGAGCAAGAGTAAGCAGAACTGCATGGCATTGACAGAGACTTTTCTCCTTGTCCTTACTTGCAAGAAGTTTTAGTAGGAAGTGATAGCAGCTTGTTTTTGATTTTTCATACTGGAGAGAAAGAGGTTTCTTAATTAGCTCAGATTCAGGATAAAAGCTTCATAAGCATAAAAAAAATAGGCTATAATAAAAACAGAACCAAAAAAAGTTTTTTTTTTTTTTTTTTTTTTTAATTTAAACACAATTTAAATTATACTACCATCATAGGTAACCCTATATACAACTCCTAACTAGTCAAGTTATTTGGCCACTTTTACAAGCCTACATCTTCCAATACTCACGAGGCTGAGGCAGGGGAAGGATTCTTCCACAAGATGGCAGTTGTGAGCAAATGAGCTACCTCTGCGTAGTTACTATAGTCCTTTTCCGTCATGATCATACTTCCACCATACTTGTCCCTCCTCACCTCCTAACTGTTTCCTGGACCTGAGGCTGCACTACTCATGTGCCAAATATGCTTCTTAAACTTCCTTAAATATATCTTTCTGCATTTCTGATGCACCTACTCTGTCACAAGATTTCACAACACTTTTTTCTAGCAAAAAACATTAACAAAATCTTACAGCTTGCATAAAAGTTTACGATTTCTGATGTCTCTGGCCAACTCTCAAAGCAAAAGATACAGGAGGACTCATAAACAGTGCTGGAAGACTATAAGGAGGAGAAAAGAAACTACTAGTGGACAAGTCCTCTGAGGGGCAAACAGTGAAAACTAAAGCTGTGTGACAAGGAGAAAGTAGTTCGATCAAGCCCTTCAGGCCACATGATAATGACCTAGGCTTTCAGTAACTGTTTTCAAACAGTAAGATTATGTTCAAACAAGGTAAACTAGAAAAAACAGCTTTACTGGATCAGTACCAAAGTATTCTTCTTCATCTGAAGTTTCCTAGAATGTAGATGGCTGGTTTGGTACCAAAAAGAGGACATATCCTACAAAGTTAAGAAATTTCAACTTTGTCAAGTTAGATTGATCAGGAAGAACAACATTAGTGCCTTCTGAAATTTGAATTTTTGATGAAAAAACCCTGAACTTCATATATTATATTAAAAGCCTTTTGCAGTGTTAGTGCTCATCTTGTGTTTCTGTATGTTCTGGTTACCATTTCTTCATGCCTAGAACAACTTGGTGGAACACTTCTCACAAGACACCCAACTTGTACATTACAAGGCAGAATTCAAGCAATGCTAAGTAATATCTGCTGAAAAGGAAATTTCAGAAGAACACTCAGATGACAGAAAGACAAACAGCTATATTGCTGAAATTACAGACAGAATAGTGGAGGGCTTGATCTCAGTGCTAACAGAAATTGAGATGTTTGCTTGTTGCATATATTCATGCCCAGAGAATTGGCTGGCTATATGCCAGAGTAAAACAGAAACACTTTCCCACTCAAATAAGCGATAGATGTGGCACAGTGAAGTCAGATGTGATTAAAGGCAACTGAGATGCTGTTACCCATTAAAGGATCAGAAGGCCACCTTGTCCTACACAGGCCAAGAGAGTAATGATCTAAAAGTAGTAGGTATTGTCACAAGAAACTTTCCTGATGACAAACTTTTAAAAATTATGTGAAAAGTTAAGAGTCACAGTTCTACTTCCTACTCAACTGAAACCTGGAGATGGGAAAACAAAGGAAAAGATCATATGACGCTATACGTAACTTGGAAGAGGAAAACATGCAGGTAAGAAATCATTTTATTTTAGTATGTTGAATTTCCTTCTCCCTATAGGGCCATGATAGTTGAAAATAAAGAAAAATGCCAAAACATTAGAAAGGAAAAAGCAGTCATTCTAAAAATAATAAAAATCAGAAAAATGTATCACTTCGACACTATAAAAGCCTTGTTCCTTAATGAAGTAGCCTAAAAAAACGGAAAAAAAAATAAAGAACTTAGTGAACTCCATTTCAGTTGAGGTGGGATGGGAACATAAGAGAACATAAAACACTCCAAACGGCAATAATTTTAGGATAATACTTATTATACGTCTTTACTGCAACTATCTTTTTCCTAGTCTGACTAGTTTGCAAGTTGATGTTACTTTACAGAGAAGAACTGCAATAAATTTGAAGTCAGATTCCTTCTCCTGCTTTAAATATTCTTTCCTCAAACAGAGATTAAGCTTAAGGAGACAGCATGCAGCCCAAAAAACGGCTGGTGCTATGAGAACTTCCATTAGACTTGGTAGCAACACACACTTGTAGAAAGTTGTCAGAAACATGAAAGTGATTTTTGCTGACTGAGCATTTCCTTTATTTACAGTCAGTAATAGCTACTTAAACAGAGGCTGTATTTCAAAGACCTATAGTCTATTTTCTCTTTCAATGTATACACATAAACATATACAAACATAAGTTTTATGCATATACACACACATACATAAAGAACTTAAAGTCTTGTATTCATGTCATCCAGAATAAGCAGCTTTGTAGATAACAAAGTTCAAATTTTCTCCATCTCTTTCTATACAAACAGCATTAAGGCTTCTGTTTAACAGTGTTTCTTCCCAGAAAAACTCAAGTCCAAATGGAGGTCTGAAGTACACTAAATTCCAGGTATCCCATTATATCTGGTGGGGCAAAAGTCAACCTTTTTTATCAACTTCTCAATAGTATTTTTGGTTGGTTAGCTCCAGCACTCTGGTTTTGAGCGATGACTCTCCTAAGTCAGTCCTGGTACAGCATATATACTATTTTTGACAGATTTGCTTTTAACATTTGAAATAGAATGTGTTCGTTGCCACTTAATCATTTTAATAATGACTATTACACATTCAACACTAACTGATAGCACTGGTTATTTTAAGCACATATAGTGCAATAGGATACACAGAGTTCTTTTTCAGTTTTAGACTAGGATAGCAACTGAATTTCTCATTCATCTTGAATTATTTTTTAAAACATATAGCTACATGTAGAAATATCTGCTGAGATTGAAGTGTGATACTATAGTTACATTAAATCATACAACACGTACCATTTTAAAGTGACATTTACTGAAATACAGTGGTTACAAATGCTCCTATTTTGTACTTTTTGTCATATTTTGGTATTTCTAATACAGCTCAATAAATCATTCTTTTCTGAATACCATATTAACTACATTTCAACATACATTTCAACTACATTTTGAAATAGAAGACAATTTTAAATTAACAAACCTCTCTGGCAATGTTACTTAAAGCTTCATCTTCTGCAGAAAATCTGTCCTTCACCGGAGTTCTTTTCCTTCCTGATCCAGGAGTCCCCATTTTTATTCTCTAGGTTCTGTATTTGCAAGATCGACAGGAAAAAAATCAGTTCTCAGATCTAGAAAAAAAAGAAAATACATAATAAATTTCCCAATTCTTTATCTACAAGAGAATCTACATGCAATTGGCACAAATTTCTCTAGCAGTTGTAGTTCTGAGAAAATTCTATCACAAAAACCTTCTGAAAGCTGTAAGACACCCTTGCCTCCTACAAGGCATATATGCACAGTTAAGTCTTTTCTTACTCTTTTAAGTTTTCCACTGCATGAAACTCATCATTGAGCATACAGCTCAAAATGATGAGTTGTTGAGTTGTGCACTGCTATCAGCTACTGCTAACTGAAGATATGCAGATACCCTGTCACTTTTCACAGTTAAAAGCAAGAGTCTGTTTATTTGTATAGACTTCAGAGAAGGTATAGGCAGCAATGCTTTAAAATAGTCTAAATTACACTTCTCTCTCTCTCTCCAAAACAGTATGATTCTGCAGACAGTCTTTCCTAAGCAATCAGGCAGCTAAGAGAGACTTATACATTAAAATACATATAGCTTTAAAATCCAATGAGAAGTCTATGTGCTACCTATGACAGTAAGGACACTTCTGAATAAAAACTTTGGTCTAACAAGAATTCCTAATTCAGAAAATGGAAATAAACATACAAAATCATACATCCACTTTAATACATAAAGTACCTGACAGCCTTCTTCCAAAACTCCTTTGCCATCAATTGCAAGTGTATGAAAAACATTGTCAAAACAAAATGCAATATATTTTTACATGGTCAGCCACAGACAGCAAAACATTACTCATTAAAAAATACTAATTTCTTTAAATACCCTAAATAAATCCTACTTTCACACACAGGTCCTTCCAAATGCCAGATCAGATATTGCTGGCCATTCAGCTATTTGATATGAAAGAGGCAAGTGTCCCACCCAAAGCTTATATAGTTACCTTTCTTCAAAAAAGGATTCACTTCTGGCCTCATATGGCACTATATTGACAATACTCTTTATATTAAAAAGAGTTGCAAGAGCTGTCTTTCATACTGGATCCAACCAGCAGACACTCCTTTCTATTTGATCCAAATTAAAAAAAAAAAAAAATTAAGGATTTTAGTGCAAGTTGATTTCCTTATTCTATATATCAAAATCAAAAAACAGGGTATTTTCCAGGACTCAACAATAACAACTAGCATAACAGTTGTCTGTGTTTTAGTTTCTACACTTCTTAGCTCTACCCCCAACTTCTTGCCTCTATCTGTTCCTTAGAGGTCTTTTTCTCTGCTTCAACTTCTGCATGTATTTTATAGCTTTCTATGCATTAGAGAAGGAAGTCCTACTATTTTTCTTATAAATAGTAGACCAGAGGTTGAACAGAATATAACAGCAGAGGTGAAGTGGAGCTCTGAATTAAGATCTTCTGGGATAAGTAGTGTTGCTATTCAGTAAGAGTCTCTTTTCAGCCCCTCCCCACTCTCCCTCCCCCTCTGCCCCAAAAAGCAAGTAAACTAAGTAAACTCATACTTCATACTCAGATGAACTTACATGTTTATACCCAGAAAGCCATTTTGCTGTCTCAGAAGCAGAAATTCAAGCTGAGAACTACAGGCTGTTGCTCACATTTGGAAAAAAGCTCTCCAAAAGCCTACGTGTCTTTTTAGTAATACTTAATGTCTATCTTCATATAAAAGTGAAAATAGAATGCTAAGCAGAGTTTGCATCAATGCATAAAATAATAACTCCTTACCATAAAAGGGAGTTAGAAGGCTATATATTACAAAAGTCAAAAATATTAGGATAAATCAGCTCATGCAATACAATTTAAATCTGTCTACTAGAAGAGACCAAAGCTGAATTTTTTTCTTTTAATTTGCACATTTAAAGTTGCATTTCTTATGTAAGTAAGAAAAATTGAGTACATAAGTAAAAAAATGTTGAGTTGCTACTTACAATATTCCTGAACAGCATCCACAGGTATCTTTTACACAACATGTCACTTCTAATAGACAACAAACTGCGGTTTGTTAATTCACTAAGATTTTCTTAGATGACAGACTGATTTAGGCAATGGCTTATAATAGGTTATATAGCTATTTTTAGCATAGGCATGTTGAGACTGCCTATTATTACTTAATGTATACACAAATCATAGTGGTTAAAAAACCTAAATGTAAGTACTTCTAACGAGCAAAAAGTTCTTCATTTGAGTTTCACTGTGCTCACAAGAGCACAGAAATCATTTTGCAGTAATGCAAGCAAGTATGGCATCCGTCTGGCCAGTCATCTGCCATACTTGTTTGCCATGGATGTAAGTGAAACTCCTGTGAGTACAACTCCAAGAAAACAAAGCAGCAATATACAGCCTGAAGAAATACAGAGATATTGCTTTGGCTTACAAGGATGAGTTAGCCAAGCCAAAGTTCAGTAAAGCTCGCACTGCAAAGCACAAGACAGACTTCTATAAGGATATAGGAAGTAAAAGAGTCCAAGAAGTCTGTGAGGTCATTGAGCAATGAGGCAGGGAACATGGGTAGAGCCTTTACAGGACCCACCCTTGTCAAAATAGCCTGTGTAACAACATTGTGAAGGCAGGAATGGCCATATGTGCAAGTCAAATATTCAAAGTTGTCTGAGATTATAGTTGTTCCAAATTGATTGTGTTGAAGAGGAAGAAGGCAGTCAGATTAAACAGTAACTGTGACATTACAGAGAGGCTTCTGCTACACAGGAGTAAGCTTGGAAAGAGCAGAACAAAAATCTGAACTCTAGAAGAGAGAGTAGTTGAACATTGGAAAGGGGACACAGAGAAGCCATGAAACCTCAGCACTAAAAATACTCAAAACTTGACTGGGCAATGCCCTTAACAGCCGGCTCTAACTGACCACACTTGGAGCAAGGGGTTGAACCGAGTGACCTCCAAAAATCCCTTTCAACATAAACAATTCTAAGATGCTATGATCACTACTGACAGCTTTGAAACTAAATTTCAATACAAGCAATCCTTAGTAGAGTGTTTTAGAATTCCTTTAAGGGTTTTGTCACCGTTTCTTCTGTTCCATAGAACTTTCATCTAGCTGACATTATCTCAGAATATTTCATGTCTTCCTATGCAATTCTGTAGTATGACACAGCTAAAGCTGTGATGTTACTTCTCATGCAAGTTTCAGGTGACAAATAGTTTGAGCGCATGCAGAAATATGCCTTAGTGCTTCACCTCTGTAATTTGTAAATTACAGGAAAAAAAAAAAAAATCGGCTGCTTGAGATATGAATTTACAGAAGGCCATAACCACAGAATTTACAAAAAAAATATATACTTGAGAGCCCCCAAATAAAAATCAACTAAAGAACAGTTTATGTCAGTTTACCTAAATAAATAACAGAAGATAAGGGGAAATTGCAGTATTATCTGCTGCATTTTTAGTTAATAATTCTCAAGTCATGCCTATTACATGCTTAGTTCTCACTGTAAGATGAGTTACATGCTGCATTACAGATGGCTGATGAAGAAGCATTTAACTTTCAGACCTTATTTAGGTTTCAAGAAAGGTGACGAGAGGTGGCACGCAGTGAAGGCAAAGTATCACTGGAAGCATCAAATAAGCACGACATTTTTCCCCTCTGTTACAAAAGATGCTTTACATTTGGTGGTCTCATTTACCTTTTATCCTGAAATTCCCAGCGGTTTCAGCTAGCAGAAAAAACACCATGTTTGAAACCTTACAATTCTCCCCTACCAATTTCAGCAACTCTTCTTTATGAAAAAAGAATGTATATAAAATTATGACAGAATGCTAAATACTTTCTATTTTTAAAACAAATAAATTAAAACTAGATACTAATAAAACAGTAGCTACACAAATAGTGGCAGCAGTGCTGAGCAGCAGCTTATACATGAAGTCTTTGACATTAGAATTACTAGGAGCATGTGGTCAGAATGCCAGTGGACTTTTCTATTCTATCAATAGCAAATTCTTGTAAATAAGGTGTCCTTAGATCAGGTGCCAGGTATAGCACAAGCAGGATAAAACAAATCACCTTTGCTTGACTTGACTTCTGTTGAATTTAATTCCCCATCCTAGAAGTCCTGAAGTTACCAAACAAACTAAGAACACCTGCGAAGAAGTTCCCCAGGTTTCCTCTCTCATTTCACACCAGGTGAAAAAATAATTTTAATCACTTCAAGTTAAACAATGTTGTCTATTTTTTCCTCGTATTACACCACAAGACTAGAGTTAGAAGATTATTTGTTTCTCTTTCTCTCCTTTAAATTTTGATTTGTCTTACATAAAAGAGAAGCTACACTACACTAAGGCTATATCACTCACCACCTTCAGTGGCACCACCTGTTCCAATGCCTGGGTTTCAGCCAGTATACTTGGCATCACATACATGCAAGGCATTCAGATACTACAGTGTGAACAGGCTATAAATAAACAGACTGAAACCCTGCTTCCCTTTTAAAGAGCACTGCAAGATGACCAAATTCACCTGTGTGGAGGCAGTCTCTGTACTTTTGATCCTACAAGAGCAGCAGCTCTGCTCCATAATCACTGATAGAATCAAGCCCCTAGCTTCCTAATACGGGAATATTAGCAACTACCTCTGTATTTGGAGTCCAAAGCCACAAACACAGCAGCCTCCATCTTTAAAAGTATCGATTCTTTAAATCCTGGGAAGGAGTTCAATTTTTAACTGTAATAATACTGAAAATTTTACATGACAAATGGCCCAGAGAAGAGCTTTTACAGAAATCTAATTGTGGCTGACATCTGATGAGATAAATACTACTGCAAAGTTGGTCATTACCGATTATCATCTGAATTGACAGGGCATACAAAAAATTCAGGTTTAAGACATTTCTGCACCAGTCTTAAACAAGGCACCTAGTAATAACAAAAGCTTAGTGCTGTAATTCTTTGATTTCATAAGAGCAGAAAGGAAATGAAGTCAGTGGGAGACAGGAACTCAAATTTGAATACAGAGGATGGTTAGAATTTCTTGAAGTAAAACAGTGTAAAAAAAACTGGAAGAAAAAAAAATGAGCAAAAATTAATGAATAATTAGATGAATAATTAGAAAGACATTAATAATATGGAGAATGAATATGAGGGAGAAAAAAACAAAATCAGCAATAAAGTCTTTTTTGCTGATCAAAATGAATCACTACTTGTTTATCTATGGTAGTTCCATAAATATCAAAAATACCAAAAGAATGTACTTATGAAATATACTAAAGAGAGCAAAAGCTTTTTCAGACACCTAACTGAAAAGAAAGAGTTAAATAGCAGGTCTACTATGCAGTGAGAGGAGTTGAAATTAAAGGATTTAAACTGACTTAATTCATTGAATGCTTTCCCTCTACTTCAACAAATCAGTACTACCAGCAATGTTGTGAACACAGAGTAGACAGTGAGACTGAAGGTACGAAAGCTACTATATGTAGAATTAAAGCAGAATTAGAACTTAACAGGCTCAAGAGTACAGCAGAAAGCTCCCATCCCAGAAAGTTTAAGAACTCTTTCATTAAACTGCAGCTCTAGGAGCAAGGATATATTAACAAATTAGAGTTTTATTACTGCAAAACAGCAGAAGCAGCATTCATATTTAGAGAGAAGAAGGAATCATACTGGAACCTACAATCTCCATGGCTTTTACTTCTAGTGCTGTGTGAGAACAAGCTCGAGGAGAAAGGAAATCGACAGATATAAAATAAAACAACATGACTAACATAATAGCCTTCTCCATTAACTAACATACAAAGGCATGTTCTTTGAAATTAGTGGGTATTTCAATTGAAAGAAAGACTCCAAAACACTTGAGAAAGAAAAGGAACTGTGCCTACCAACTAATTAGAGGGTGACTATGCCCACTAAAGAGGGAAGTTGGGAAGTAAGGAATTAATAATACAATAATTTAGAGAACTTATTTAGTATTCTCATTCTCAATAGCCTTGTTCAAAAAAATATTTCATTTACACTAGAATCCAGGCCAAAAAAAATAAAATAAAATAAAATGTTAATGATGAGTAAAAAAGCCTAATATTAAAGGAAAATGGCAAAGATCAAGAACGTGGTATAATTACTGCCCACTGAAAGATTATAGTACTTATTGCCACTGTGATGGAAGTAAAGATATTTCAACACATAATGTTTCCATTAATAAAGAGTTATTTGTCTATAATTCAACCTGTTGGCACAAGTGACTTCTCTCCAAGAAAAAAAGTTCCCCTTTGGATAGCTAAAAGTCAATCCACTACAATTGTGCAAGAACTACACAATCTACCCTATAAAGCAGCAGTTGATTTGCCTTTTTAAAATCTGAGAAATAAAACTTTTTGAGATCATGGTGTTTTAAAAAGAAAATTACAGTTCCCTAGAAGAAGCTGAAGCCCCTTGATTCTTTAGTGTTATGGGGCAATAGGGGAACATAAGCTCAACAGTCAAGATAACAAAAACACTGTTATGCAGTGGGTAAAAGTGTTGCCTGATTGAACTATAAACTGCAACTCTGCCTGGCCAGCATTGATATACTAAAAGCAATGCAGTAGAGTAGGGGTACCAGTGTAGTCTACAGCTCTGCAAGGTCAGCAAGCATCTCCAGACCCACCAAGTCTTTGGTGACCTTCTTCTGTCTTCTCAAGCTACCAAAATTCTAAGACATCAGCATGCAGATCACTGTGCCTCACTTCAAACAGTGGTACTTACTTTTCTATGAGATATGAACAACAACTATGAGTTCTGTCAGTCAGCTGCCAACAGCTGCACTTGCAGATGCCATTACTTCCCCCAGTGATAAAGTGTTAGGTACAGGATATTATCACCAGTAAGGAGAAATAACTGCAAAGCTCTTACAATGGTCAGCCACCAAAGGGTATCTCAGGGCACAATGTGAGGCAGTATATAGGAACAGTATATTTGGATATTTGATATAGGAGCATATTTGGATCTTTCTATAAACAGTGCTACCATAAAATGATAAAGCTCCAATAACAGACTAAGAAATCAAACACTATTATAAAATATGGGAAAAAGACAGCATTAATAATGAGCGCAAGAAAAAAAATGACGGGAATGCATAATAAAAAAACGAATTCAGAAAAATCTTGTGTTTATTCTGAAATTGAACAAACAGTATTTTTACACCATCAGCGTTTTTTCAAAATCAGTATTCTTGTGTCATTTTGCAAAAGAAAGATCCATTACTCATTAAGAAAACATACTGCTACTATATTGAGGCTCCTTTAATGATTTAAACAAACAAAGAGCCCCATGGCAACAACCCACATTCAGTAACAAGTTGCAACTATTTAAGATATTTTTTCCATTAACAATTTCCTATTTAGAACACGCCTACACTCCCCCCCCCCCTTTTTTTTAAACTATTGCTACAGTTCAGTACAGCAGCAGCAATGAGGGCAGTTTCTTTTGGGTATCTCTCAAAGTTTTTTTCCACCTGCTGCTGCTTCATCAGCTGACATAACCCTTGCTGACCAACTCTCTACTTGGAGCAGCCAGCAGGCTTAGAAATATTTGGTTCCACTTGGCCCCTTTGGGAGCTGCCCCTTCATCTCTCCTCTTGTAGCAGGTCTACTATACATGGCTATGATTAAAATAATAAATAGAACATAATCATCTTTAAAAGCAGACAGCATTGTTTATGTATCTTACAAAATATTATGTAAAATATTTTACAAGATACATAAGATTACATGTATGGCCATGGTGTGTACTTATACATTTATCTAGCTTCCCTATAATCAAGCCAATAATTTTTTTCTGAAAGCATCTCTGATCACTAGCACACATTACTGAACTGTACAGCCCTGTAAGTACCACCATACTGCTTACATGAGGATTTCACAGATACAGCAAGCCATACAGTATCAAACCTCCTTGCTATTGATTTCTTATTCTCACTGCCATTATATACTAGAGGCATACACATTATACCACCCTACAGGAGTTTTTCCTCACTTGATATATGTACACTACAATTTTCACACTAGCTATATAAAAGTCTATTTTATTTTTCCTTCATAAATCTAACTTGTTCTAGTCAAAACCCTATGACTTGGATTCCATTTAAACGGTGCTTTCCAAAAATATGCATATGTTGAAATACTGCGTCACCTATATAACAAGAGCCATATGAAAATGAGCACCTTTCTTAAATGTCAGTATCTCTTATGAAATGACTCTAAGGGCATCTCATACATTTCACAAAACTTTCCTCTGGTCACAAGTTCCCAGGTAGAGACAAGTGAAACTGACTTCACACTCCAAGGTAAACATTTCTAAGCCCAAGTAACAAAACACCAAGTACAGCATGCCAGGTATGTCAAACAGTATTTCATATTGCTAGAGCACATTTTTCTTTTCTTGCATCACTAAGGAACTATATTAACTGAGAAAGCAGGTATGTATTAAAAAAAGATATCTATTTCTGGGCCCCAAAGGTCATATATTTACATAGTTGCCAGCCAAGATGCAATGAAAGCTCAAAGAACTCACCAGACAAGCACTGATTTGATCTCACAGGAAAACTACAAAGAAATTTAGATCTCTAAAGATGGTGAAAACTAAAGCTGTGACTTTGAAGGAATAAAACTGATCATACATTTTATTCCTTATTTCAAGCCTAAGATAGATAGAGGTCTCTCCAGAATGAGGGGAACACTGAATAGATGATACAGATTCACTGTAATACATTTTCGCTGACAGTGAAAATACCATGTTAGGGCCCAAACTGACAACCCTTAAACATAAGGGGCAGATTACAGACTATAGTTGTGTTTTCAGGCTCCCTGCAAACTCAGGATGGCATTGATCTCCCTTAAGATCAGATAACATCACAACATTTTCCTTGCAATCTTAAAAGCAGAGCAAACCAAGAACCCTCCTCCAGTGACCATCTGTGGAGGGAGTACACCCCACTGCTTTGGGAAACCCTGAAGACGTAGCAGTGCACTTTGAGTAAGCATAAGAGACACTGAAATATGAGCAGCTATGATTTCAGGACACCTTTCTTTCTATCCTCCTCTCTCCCACACTCCGCCTTTCCCACTCAAGCTAGGGGAGAGCCCCCACAGCGGGGCCGTCAGCGGGTGTGAATGACACCTTCCCGCGGGCCTGCAGACCGGGAAAAGGCTCGAGGCTGGCGTGTGGGAAGCGCACGCCGGAAGGAGTCGGCCGGCCGCGGCTTCCCCCACTTCACACACGCCAAGTCTGACAGGGCCGGAGGGAAAGCGGGGGCCCACATCCCGGCACGGGGCCGCGGCCGTTATTGTTCCCTTTCCCCTCACCTACCTGACAAGGGAAGCCAGCTAGAGAGCCGCATCCTCCTCGCCTCACAAACCTCAAGAGCCAGGATCTGGCTGTGCTTCCCTGCCCGGGCTCACACATACGCTGGGGGCACCCTCGCTGCCTGCCACCCCGGCCCGGCCCTCTCCTGCTCCGCGCCCGGCCTGAGACGCTTACCTGCGGGCTAGCCCGCTGCGGCCCTGCGGCCAAGTGCGGGCTCGCGGGTCCAGCACGGCCTCAGGCTCCGTCCTCTCCCCACTGCACACACCCGCAGCACAAGGTAGAGACACGGGTGCGGCCCCGGCGCGAGCACGGGCGCTGCCACCCGCGGGCCTCGGCGAGGCGGCCGCTTCCTCGCGTCGCTCCCCCTCCCTGCGCCGGGAGGGCGGCAGCGGGGAGGCACCGGCAGCGGGGAGGCACCGGCACCGCTGTGCCCGCCCCCGACGCCTCTCCGTCACGAGGCCGCAAGGAAACAGCGGTTAATTTCAAACCGCTTGCGACCGGGACGGGAGGGGAGGGCAGGCGCCGCGGGGCGGCCGTTACGGGAGGGGCGCGGCCGTTACGGGAGCCCCGCCCACAGGCGGCAGGGGCGCGCTGCGCAAGCGCGGCGGGCGGGCGGGCGCA
>VWPW01000036.1:23757-43266 GCA_013389825.1 Crypturellus undulatus
AGCCGTGAGGCGGGGGCGCGGCGCTGAGTCACGGCTCGGCGGCAGCGGCGGCGGCGGCCGTGGGGCGCCCTGGGGACGTGTGTGCTCGTCTGCTCGTTTGTGTCAGAAACAGAAACACACCCAGGCACTTGCTCTCACCGCGTCCCAAGCGCCGGTGGATTCCCATGCCACTGGATCCTGTCTACGCGCGTTTATATTTAGGGTTTGAAGGCATAGCGAAGGGAATAAAAATACCGCTAAATATATTGCCCTTTGTGCCGGAAGAGTCCCTTAACATCCACGGGAGCGCTAATGAGAACCTGGTCCAATCGGGGTGGCTCGGGTCCATAGGCGCTTCACTGCGTTTGCTGCTAGGGGTGACTAAGCGTGGAGACAACCAGGGATCTGGAGGAAGTGTCATCTCGCATATTGGAAACCATCTGTGAGTGAAAACTGCCGTGACGGAACCGAGGGCACACCCGGCAGCCCTCGGCGGAGGTGAGATCTCGTTTGGCCGAAACGAGCTCAAGGAGAGGAACGAGCAAAGCAGAAGGGCACACAAGTGAATTAGACCTTTACGGCAGACGCAGAGCTGTAAAGTCCTTGGCATTCATTAATACTGTAAAAGTTGATTTTTGGGAAAATGTGGACCCTTGCCCTGCTTCCTCACCGGCTCACACAGTGTAGCCACACGCGGTGCTTATTTTATTATTTTAATGCCCCACGGGCTTGTGCAGGGATAGATGGTGATCTCGTGGCATGGAGAGAAGAGGTTCCCTTGAACACTCAGCAGCAAGGACAAGGATGAGGTATTCTGTTACAAACTGTGCTTTTATTTGAGGCTCATTCTTAAAAACTCATCTGCAGGTTTTCCAGGCTCTAGGCAGTGAGTCTTAAAGAAACTCTCAGGCCGTTTTCGTTGGTTTAGGAGAAATCCGTGACTCCCTCTTGCGGGATTGGCGTGTGTGGAATCCCCCGGGACACGGGATTCCCCGGGCCCGTGTGGGATGATCCACGGTGAACGTACCGCCATATCCAAGGAAAAACAGTTTCCAGTTGTTTCTACATTTTTCTCTAATGAGACGTCAGGACTTGTTTGCGTTAGGTCTTTTGATATCATGGGCAGCACATTTTTCTTTCATGATGCAGCAAAAAGCCTGTGTCTGTGAGAGCAGACACGCATTTTTGTGGCCTGAAAGAGCAATTGTTTACGTTTCTGGAAAGCAGTGGCCAGGACAGCGTGTTACGCAGCGCAGTTACCGCGGGGAGTGGCACGAGATGTCACGGCAGCAAATCGCAGTCCAGCACCATGATCGAGAGTGCCGAAACGGTCACAGATTGTCATTATAGGCCTTTAATTAGAAAACAGAAAATGAAAGGGAACACTTGAACTTTTTCTGTGAAACAGCTCCAGTTACATATAAAGAATGATTTATGGATCTTCCTTGACTAAGTTCTCATTGAAGCTGCTCTAAAAGGCAATGAAATACATCTGAAACTGTCTTTGGATTCATTTTCTCTCCACTAATTTCACTATTTCACGGTAGGTTAGTATAAACTCATAATGTAACCTCCTGATTTACTCTCTCCTTTTTCTCTAGAAGGCCACCTCTAAACCTGGTGTGTTTAGCTGAGGTGTGCGGTAATTCTGCTTGAAGTGATGACCTGTTCAACTGTTTCATTGGTTTACTGATGGGGACAGACTAGCTCAGTGTATCATTTTGGAAAGTTCTCCCTGCATCCCTCCACTTATTGCTCTTCTTCCACGTTTTGTTTCCTTCCTTTCCTGCAGTTTCTACCTTCTCACTACAGATACCATCACTCAACAGTTGGTTTGACGCCACTTTTTTTCCTGTAGAGGACCATCTCTCTTTAGGAGATGGTCATGTTGTTGGATGTTTGTTCCTTTCTCCCCACAACAAGGGTGTTAAAACACTGCACTGTGACAAGTGGAAGATTAACTTTGTGGGCCGCACTGGAGCAAAAGGCAAAACTTCACGTTTCTAAGGTAGAGAGCAGTAACTTCTTTTTTTTAACTTTTCAGATTAGGTGTTGGGTTTTGTTATATGAGATGTTTAATTTCTCCTAAACACATGCTTCTTTCATCAGATGCACAGCCACCAAGATGTTAATTTTTTTTTTCAGGCTCAGCATTAATAATAAAAACATACATATATGACAAATACAATATTGCCTTCCTCTCATGCAGTGATGTACTGCAGTGCCAGTTTATAATTTGTTCACTGGACAAGCAAAATATATTTCTAGCTACTGGAAAATATATTAACTTCATTAGCAGATGTAGCAAAAGAATCAATAATTCTGTGGCAAACAAAAATACTTTAAAAAATTCACAACCAGCTCTGCTGAAGCACTTGGCATTATCCAGAGTGCTGATTTTCAATTACATTTGAAGTAAGAGGCAAAAGGTTGAATAACATCAGTGAATTGATGTGAAACAACCTTATCCTTTAAGAGAATATTTTAAATATCTGTAAAACAGAATGCATGCAGAGTGTATGCTGAATGTAAACAAGAAATTCTTCCTTGTTTCAACCTTTTGTAGAATTCATTGGTGTCCAGAGGGACTGCTATCAGGCTCTGTGCTTTTTGCATATATAAACACATATTTATCAGATAAAGGAGACAAAAACAAAACAAAAAAATGCATCTAGATGCCCCCGTGCATCATGTCATAGCTCTTCTTGTAGGTGCTCATGTAACCTAGATAGTTTTTGGAAGAGCTAGGTAACAGCTTAAGCAGTGAGCTTCATTCAGCTTTTCCTTTTACCTTTTTGACCCTTATTAGTGCAAAATTCTGTGATGCAGGTAGGAATTTACGTACATGGGATGCATTTTGATGGGTGTTTGCACCCCTAAATCTTAGTGCTCTCCAGCAATAGACCTGCACGGGTTCTGTCTCAGACCCCCTTCCATCCTCTGCAGGGAAAGGGTTAGGCTGTCTGCTTGGTAACCATGGGTCAGGCTAAGTGTTTTCCAGAAATCCAGAGTTCCAACCAAGTAAAATATTTTGTGGAAAATACCTGCTTTCTCCATAGATTTGCTACTTAACAAAATAATTGAAAACAGAACACTCTCCACTTTCTCCACTTTTTTTTTGATTACTAGTACTTTTTGGCAGTCTCAGAAATCAGATAAATGACTAGAATAATATGTTTTATGCATATAGTTACAGGAAGATTTTGTGAGAATTATTTTGTTTAAATGAAGTTAAACTGTATTCTGAAAAAAAAGATTTTAAAAGTGAGGGTTTTTTTTAATATACATACGAGTATATTTTATTTTCATATAGGGCTTTTTATTATTATTTTAAAGTAAAAGCAACTGGAGATCCAATTATCATCATCCTTACGGACTTGATAGATATATTTCTAAATGCATTTATGTTCTGCTTGATACGTATAGAAATACTGACAGTTACTTACTCTAAATATTAGTCTTCAAAACTCAGTCTGGTATCTGAAATCATAATCTATTCTTTGTCTGTTACTTATCCACAAAAAGAGATTGTGTTAATGCTAGTTAATTTTATTGATGATACACAGGGCACACGTAGGAAACCACCTCAGTCTTACATAGTTGCCTTGGATCTGCCAAACTAAAGAGAGAGTCTTAGTTAAGCCTAAGTGACTAAGCATATATATATTTTAGTGTATACTCATGTTTTTCTTAGTCACTTTTCTACCCACTGTTGCTTTTTTCTATGTATAAGTGCTATTAGTTTGCCAAGTTTAAACATGACTTTTCAATACACTTAGGTTTTATAATGTATTAAAACCTAATAGGCACTTAGAAGTCTCCTATGCCTGATATCCACAAAACCCAAATTAACTGGACACATTATACTGCTCTCACTAGGTTTTTTGTCTTCTTAAGAAAATATAATAACTAAAATACTATTTTATTTTTGCATCTTACCTGAAGCAGCCACTCCTTTACAGTTCTCTTCAAAATCCCAAATGCACAGATTCCATATAGCAAAAGTAGCTTTTGCTTGGATATATCACCTCATTTTCTCCAGCAGAAAAGCTGACCCATTCCCTAATGTGCTCAAAAATCAACCAAAAGGAATAACTGAAACCCCACTGAAGAGAGGTGCATCTTTTCCACTAGTATCGAGCCTGTTTGTTGCATGCTGCTGCTTGCTGCTTCTGCTTCTCCCTCGGCCTATGTGTGACGCTACTCTACATAGTCCCTTGAAGGCAAGGTGGGGCGTCCTTCATACAAGCGCTGTTAAACGGAAGAAACAATGAAATTTGAATGTGAAATTTGTTAGGTTCTAAGCTACACTTTTGACAAATGTCTCTATTGCTCCTGAAAGCCAATCAGTGGGATCTTTTTATCTTCCTTGTCACTTCCTGCACTATCACTTATGACCCGGATTTTCCTAAGTCCTGAGCAGACACCACGACCTCAAGTCAGTGGATGCTTGGCACTCCTGAAAGAAACAACCTATCAGAGTTAATCACATTTATCAAAACAAATTATGATTAAAGCAAAGAGTAGCTCAAATACTTGAAATGTTAATATCACTGTACTATACAAGTGGGAAAAAGGTAAGTTCCTGGTTCTTAAGGTGACAGAGGAACACTACAAAATGGAATATGAACACTGGAAAACAGTGTGGAAGAAGAAAAATGCGCAAAAAACACAGAAATATTCATATCTAAATACAGTTTTGCTTAAACCGTGCCTTGCTTGTCTGTGAAGTTTAACCTGTGGCGCTTCTGTTTCATTTACTTACTTAGGTTACACAGTGTTGTAAAATAGCATATGCCTTTTCAATCTCTCTTAATGACAGTATACAGATCTTTTACATTTCTATGGAGCAAAAACATGAGAACACTACAAAGGCTCTAACCCCAGAACATTGGCTGAACTAAAAACGATATATAATTTGAAAATATTTATTTATTAAGCTAAGTTGATAATGTTCTCTTAATTGTGTGTTGCATGTAGAGCTTTTAATAATAGATTACTTGGCTTTTATAGAAAATTTAATTCTGTGCATTTAATGCTG
Organism: Crypturellus undulatus; assembly: GCA_013389825.1. Taxonomy (NCBI): domain Eukaryota; kingdom Metazoa; phylum Chordata; class Aves; order Tinamiformes; family Tinamidae; genus Crypturellus; species Crypturellus undulatus. The sequence continues at coordinate 28,778 of VWPW01000036.1, forward strand.
TTAAGTGCTGGACTTTTGTGAGTGAAAACAAGTTTATGTGTTTGTTGCAGTTCTACTCTGTAAAAAACTTTAACATTGCAGACTACCGTATTTGTTACATAAACAAGATATTTGAACTAAGGCTTTTTTATGTTTTATCTAAAGTTTTGTTTGCTTTTCTAGAGATAAATAATCATCACTGTTCATGGGAGTCCTGAATTACACCCATGCAACCTGGGAGCCTTCATGATTTATATTAGCAAAAGTAAAACAGACTGTAACTGAGTAAACAAAACTGCGGGTGATGCAAGACAAAGGAGCTGTCTAATATTGTTTCAAGGCTGGTGACCAAATGTAAAAGCACTATAAAAGCAACAGATGCGACTCCAAATAGATACAGAGCAATTCTATTTCCAGGCATGATTTAACTCTGAGGAGTGACCTGACAGTGTTGGTCAGCACTTCTGCAGCAATCAAGAGGAAATTCAGTAACTGCAGAGATGATTCATATATGAATATTTTGCACTCTTACTAACTACTCTGAGCAACTCAGCTAAAAAAAAAAGGAGAGCGCACACATGCTGGAGATGGTTTTCCTGTGCAGGCTTGTTTATCAGCACACAGTTAAGAGAGCCACCGAGTAACTTGCACAGCCGTAGCTTGGCTTGCCACAGGTGTCACCAAGGGCATCAGTTTTGAAAAAGGAGATTACACAATTGTAATGAGGCCACTGCTTGGCAGGGAGAACCTTCATTACAGTGAGCAAGGGAGGAGTGAGAGAGAAATAATGCTGCGTGGTTACAGGAGCCAAGACTGGGGCCTGGCAGTTCGGGGAAAAAAAATAACCAAATCTCCCCAGAAGTCCCTCTCCCCTTCAAAGTCTCTGCACGATAACAAAAGGCACAAGTAGTATCGTAACAGTGGCACCGTAAACACGGATTTTATTTTTTCCTAGTGGTTTTTACTTTAATTCTTTCACATAAACCTCTCAAAGAATCAGGTCTTCAGCTTTTACAATTTTACAAAAACAATTCAGTTTTCCTACTTTTTATAAACACCACATTCTCTAATTACTTAAGCCTAAAAATAAACATTTTAGGCTTTATTTATTAAACAAAGGTTAATCCAATTAATTTGAAAGATTAAAGTATCTTTCAAATCATCAACAGAAATACTGATTTGTATTTACATTCATAGACGCACATCTGTGTGTGTATAAAATGGAACACTAAATGCTAGTAAATTTAGTATTAAAATTGGGCTAAACAGAGTCCCAGACAGGTTATAATATCCAAGAAGAGCAAGTGCATTCAGAACTACTGCATGCTGTTGGGTTACTCCCTCAGTGCTGCTGTCGCAGTGTTCTGCCCATGTCTGCTTCACTTATATAAAAATTCTGAGAAGAAATTTGAATAGTCACCAGAGCAGCAGTGCCTTGTCAGGCTTTGCCTGTTTCCTGGTGGAAACCTCATGGCTGTCAATTCCTGCTTGTGAGACGGATAGGCTCAGTTTAGAACAACTGACGCGGCATCTGCGTTGATCGATTTTTATATGGCTATTAAACTGGTGTACACAATATCAGTACCTCTAATACCATGGCTCTCATTTCTCAATACTGTTCTGTTACCTCCACACCGATTTTCTAATTCCCTTTCTTCTGTGTTTGCATTAGGAGGCCTGGTTTTCAGTCTTAAGTTCAGAATTCTGTTCATAGTTTCTATTCTCAGTATTTACACTTCTTATTTCTAGGTATGTCAACAAACAAAAATATATGTAAGAACTTAAAAATCAGGAGAACACGGTTTATAACCATGTTAAGATACAAATAATTCTGTCTTTAAAAATGAGCAATATTTTCTGTGTGGACTAATAAATTTATTATTTTTCTAAGAAAGCCATTAAAGTCTATTCAGTATTTATATTCTTCTCTGTCTCCAGCTAAAAACTGTTCTTTCTGGAAACATTGGATTGAAACCTCTGTTTTCTATGTTTTCAGTATTTCTGAAAATGTTCCACCTGTCTTTGAGCAGCCTCAGCATTTCAACAGTCCTAGTCTTATGCTACATTAAAAAAACAACAAAATTCTTCCACTTCAGCAAGAGCTAAATGAGTTTCACTAACCAGAACTAATTTTTATTAATAGGGTTTATTTTATAGGAGTTACCATTCCTTGTAGGTAGTGGTGATCATCTCAAGTACATGCAAGGTGATGCTTTCTCCCCTTATAGTTTTCTTTGCACCATATAACAAAGCTTTTGTTCTGATCCTTTCTGTTTGTGTTTTGCTAGCATCTCTCTGTATGAAGGTTAAATTCATGCATTTATTTCTATATAAATCAGTGCTTAAAAAAAAAGTAAAAACTACAGTCTTTTAACTTAAAATTCTCAAGTTTTATTCATATTTGGACCAAAAGCGATTTGAATACTGGTCATGTACATGTCTGTGTTACAGATCTTGTTTGCAGTCCATCACTTACCTCTGTATTTTGCTTTGAACCTTGTGTTGAGCAACTACTTTGTTTACCTGGATGAGCTCTGTTTTTCCAGTTTGGTTTTGGAGACTAGGTATTATTCTGATTTAGCAATTCTCCTTTGATCTCTGGAAAAGTAGCAGCTTGATTCTGAAGCTATTCAGGGTTTAAATAAGAGAAATTGTTTCCAAAACTGCACGATTGCTTCATAGTTTGCAGAGTGTGAGGCTGTAGCAACAAAAGAGTATTTTATATATATATATCTCTGTGCTCAGGATCAGCAGTGCTGCAGAGCCTACAGCAGCCTCTTTCATTCATACTGGTCCACAGTTGATTTTCTGTCCCTGGCCTTCCCATGTGGCTCATGCTTGAGCACATGCAAAGTAAACCATAACCCAGAGAACCCGAGCCATTGCTTGTGGGCACTGTGTAATGAGACTGCCGTGCATTGCTCGTAGCTATAAGAAAATAAAAGGCTATAACTAAGGATGACAAGAACAAAATCTGTTGTTGTCTGCAATGCATTACACACTTGTAATTGCCCCTTGTGGACTAGTAAATGTTTGGACCACTACCCTGTAAAGAATTAAGTATCTGGAAAAGTATTTTCAGTAATAAAATTAATGAATGTATGAACCTCCGTATTGCATACGGTCAGATTAAATTTAGAGAATGAAAGTGACTTTTAGTTGAACGAGGAAGACAAAAAAATACTGCCTGAATTATTTTCAGTACAAATCATTAGATGATTTAGGGAATACTTTGAACAGAAATTATAAAATAGCATGGCAATAGTTAATGCATTACAACAGCAAGTGAAGGTTTATCTTTATTACAGTATCTAAATAAAGCCAAAAGGAAGTTATGCCTTCCTTTTAAGTGCTTGTGGGCATATTTATAGTATTTTGATGGAATGCAACTGGTTGCAATGGTTGTGATGCTTTTTTTTCTTGACTAGTGGGCTTTTTTCTTAGTGACCTACTAAATAATGAAATTATATCCTTAGAGCAAAATTCTAACTGCAAAATTATCTTGGCAGTTTGAATCATGCCATTTTATATTGAAGAATGAGATGAACAGATGTGTCAAGAGTATCAAAGTATGAAATAACATTTCATACTGTATTGGGTAGTTAAAATGAAAATACAGATGCATGACATGTTACACATGGAAATGACAGGACACAAAATTACATCTCAGTGTTTCAGCAAGCTCTGCATATTCCAACCCAAGTATCCACAGCAGTCCCTCTACCTGAGTGCAAGGTCTGGCCTTTAATCTCAGATTGGAAAATAAGTGTAGCACATCACTTTTCAGAGTATTATTACTTGTGGCTAATATAAAGGATTCACAGAGTTAAAAGTCATACTGCAAACTCTTCGGTAAGCAGTGACTTGCATCATCATTCTGATTCATTTCCCTAGTATTACTTACGCAAATTACTGCTAATCAGAATAAGGACCTCACGGTCTGGTGCCTGGTTTCGTAAGAAGGACCTGGCTATGTTGACAATAGAAATCAACTGCTTGAAAAGCTTGAAAAGAGTAAGAACATGATGCAGTCGTCTTGCTTTTTTATTGTCAAGTTAGTTTGCCTTCTGTTGTAGTCTCAAGATGAAACTTGTAGGATTGCTAATAGCTTCCTGCATCTCACCTTCCACATCATGACCTCTAACTGACCCAAAGACACTGAATGTAGTTTAATACTGATGCACCATCCTCCTCAGCTCATCTCCTTCGCATCCTCCACAGTGTAACCGCAAATGAAGTTTCAAGCACTGGAGGACAAGCTGAGGTCAACTGACAGTGAGCTGAGCTTGCTTGGATGTAACAGCTTAAGATCGTATTGCATGGTATATCTTGGATAATCATTTACATCTATGCACATGTAAAGAGTGTCCGATGATGTCATCAAATCAGACGTGGAACATACACATTTACACATAAATCGCAGGTTGAAAGTGATTATGCAGAATGGAATAGAGAATCCATTTGTGGTTATATTTATGCAGCTGCTAGTATTAGAGTTTAATGAAAGATGTATGTTCTAATTCAGGAGAATTTAAAAATGTATTTTGTCACATTTTTTTTCTAATCATTTTGTGCATTTCAAAGCAGAATGCTTTATCTTTACAGTCTGCACATAAAGGACCATTAAAATAATTTANAGAGTGTCCAATGATGTCATCAAATCAGACGTTGAACATTTTACACATAAATCGCAGGTTGAAAGTGATTATGCAGAATGGAATAGAGAATCCATTTGTGGTTATATTTATGAAGCTGCTAGTATTAGAGTTTAATGAAAGATGTATGTTCTAATTCAGGAGAATTTAAAAATGTATTTTGTCACATTTTTTTTCTAATCATTTTGTGCATTTCAAAGCAGAATGCTTTATCTTTACAGTCTGCACATAGAGGACCATTAAAATAATTTAAAACCCAAAATATTTTATTCTTCTCATTTTAAATATCTGTCCCTTACTTGGGCCGAACAAATGATATTTTCTGTATCATCTGTTCATTTATGATGGAAAATGCAGTCTGATGCAACATAATTCTTCACTTTCTCAGCTGTAAGCCACCAGTCAGAAAAACGGATTTAATGACAATTTCAGATTCTTATATCAGAGTGTACAATGACATAGATGTGCAACCAAAACCACTTCGGAGCTTAAAGTAGAAAACATATATTGTGCTATTGAATATAGACAATAGCATTGTCTAATAATTGAGCATTTGTTGCTGAATGATTCATGTTTATATAGCATGAAGGGTGCTCTGTAGCATCAATGCCCCTACATATGACTAAACCCGGATATTTACAATACAGACTTCTATCGCAAGCTCAACTAACATCTCACACCCGAGCATCTCTGAAAATTGGGAACTAGTTGCAAAACTCTGCAGTCATTTCTAGTCATCTTTCAATACACGATCAGAAAATAATAAAAGCTCCTCAGCTGCTTAGTGTTTTTCATTGCAGAAAGAGAGCTTGCAGAGGCTCGCTCTTTTTGATCCCATCTGAGCCTGTAATCCATCTTAGCCAACATGGCTCACAAAAAAGACCCAGCAAAAAAAATTTCAGATGTTCAGTTTCCGAATTCATCCCCAATGTGTGTGACTACATTTGCTCAGGCTTTGACAGGAGGAGAAGCAGCAACGTGCAGCCTAGAGCCAGGCAGGATGGCTCCTTTCAGAGCAGATTAGCCTTGGAAACTGCAGCGTGGTTTGCAGGTACATGACAGTAAAAAATTAAAACACATTTTAAACAAATTAGAGCTACAGAAAAGTACACGTGGTTTGAAGCAAATTACCAGATGAGATACTCATGTGAAGACTTGTCACTTTTCTGTTCTGATGCTTTCTTTGAAGCAGGTTTTTCCTCTCTACATGTAATACTGTAATCCTTCAATTACAGGCATCAGAGTTGGCTTCGGATTGTTGGAAAACTGGTATTTTTTATTTACAAGATATGTGGTCCATTTTAATAGATGCACTCATTAATAAGGGCTATTTTAATAATGAAACACAACTATGTCATGATCTGTTCCTCATACTTACTAAGTAAAACCCTGTGTCTCTGGCCTGTTTTGGAATAAGCAAGCAAAAACTTCGTATGAAGTTGAGACAGAGTGTAGAATCAAAGTGAAAAAATAAGGTAAGCAAAGTTTAAGACAGAAGGAGAATGACCATGATTAGAATCTAATTTGAAATAGTGCCTGTTGATAGATGAAAATTCAAAATTGTTTAGTAACTTGGGGCAATCTGATCAGCTTGAAAATAGCTTTCACTTAAATAGTAGTTTTCTGCAGAAGTGCTTCATGATCAAGATTCTTCACGGTCAGTATTTCTTTTCTAGTGGGGTTAGGAATACTAAAGAAGTGGCATGCCAGTGGCTGTCATCTTTCCATGCAGATCAACTCCTAGAGACTATGAAACAGTATAAGAACTGTTTCAATAATTGTTTCAAGTTAGGGAAGGAATCTTTCTTCATTTGTGTGTATGTAATTAAGTAAGGATGTCTTCTAGGCTGCAAGGATGCAAATATTTTTAATTATAGATCTGAAAACGGTATCAAAGTACCCATGTTCCACCTCTCTATCTACCACTGAGTTGCTCTGCATTACTATACAAATCACTTGAGTTGTCAGGAACTCATTTGACTCGAGTAATTCATCTGAGTAAAATTACCTGAGTTTATTTTATGGGCATATCACCAGACCTACCTAGCTTTTGTTTCTAAAGCATTCCAGGAAAGCTGGATATTATGCATTTAAATCAACCCAGAATGATAATTTTACCCCTATGGTAGTTCAGGAGAAGTAATGAAGTATTCATTATTTTCAACTGAAAGATAAGTAACTCTTCTTTATTTAGAAGTGCCCTATGGGCTTGTCATTGAGAAGTAGGTCAGACATAAAAGGAATTTCAGGCCCTTGGGTCTCTTCAACCAGATATTCCACCCTCCTCAGAGGGTGGCAGAGCTCATAGTAGAGCTCTTGGAGCCAGGAAGAATAATTAAGGAGGGTGAGAAGGCCTTCTCTCCGAAAAATTTGAAATTAAAAGTAGAAGGGAATTTATACTATGAGAGTACTTAAGCAACAATATCACAAGACCAGGATATCAGCTTGAATGTTGACAAATTCCTAATCCAGAATTGGTGCCTAGCTCTGTTATAACCTTCATAAGTCCTGAACTGAAGTACTAATTGATAGATCTAGCAACACAAAACCACTGTCTGTGTGGTTTTACATATATTGGCTTTGTGTCAGGAGAAGCATATTTTTCTTCAAAGATGCCTATTTCTTCTCTTCTGCAACAGTACAGTCTACCAACTGTGATGCAGGGAATTATTACAGTTATCCCCAAATCAGTGGTTTCTGTATTCTGCATCAATCCGTTTCATATTCTGCAAAGTCAATGTTTTTCTTAATGAACTAATGCAGAATTGTAAGTAGGAAAAATATGTTCTGTTTCTCCTTAAAAAAGCTGCTTACCTTGATAGTTGCTACTCAATTCTTCTCTTTAAAAATCTGTAATACTATGACTCAGGAAGTTTCTACAGCAGGGATTTCTGCTTGGCAGAGCATCTCTATTGATGTGGTTTTAGATCTTCCGCACTTTACCTAAAGGGAACGCACAAATTAGTCTTTTTTTTTTTTTCTTTAGTTCCTCCCAGCTGTATAACCTCGCTGTTTCTAGCTCTTTGCATGTATACTTAGCCCTGCTGATTAGAATTGATTAAGTCAAATAATTTCTTCTTAATGGCAGTGCTTAAGGGGAAAATATGGTAATGGAATCAGAAAAATCCCAGCTGGAAGATAATCAAGTTTTACGAATGTATAGCTCTGTATTCTTAAAAAGTATTTATCTAAGTAGTCATTCCTTTGACCCTTCTATCAGTACTTGGCAAGCAAAGAGGAAAACTAACCATGTGTTTGCCAGGAACTGGATAGTGTCACTGCTCTAGCTTAAAACATCACAGAATAGAGAGGCAAAATTGCTCGCCCAGGGTCAGTGGGCAGGTCAATGGGAGAACTGGGAATACAACCCACTTCTCTCTGACTATTAGGAAACTCGACCTTCATAAGCAAATTCTTTTCTCTCTCTAGATTAAAAAGGGAAAAATGAGTGTCTGTTACTATTTTAAAATTCATGACTAGTTTTCTATCACTGTTTTATAGCATCACTGGCTCCCTTTTTGTGGCACCTGGAGCTTTTAAGGAAGTGCAATGATTAAAGTGAAGTAGACAAGGCAATTAAGGGAAGTACAAGAGGGTACAAGAGAGTACAAGAGGGATGTGGAGCTGCTGGAGAGAGTCCAGCGCAGGGCCACGAGGATGATCAGGGGCCTGGAACATCTGCCCTATGAGGAGAGGCTGAGGGAGCTGGGCCTGTTCAGCCTAGAGAAGAGAAGGCTGAGAGGGGACCTGATCAGTGTGTACAAGTACCTCAAGGGAGGCAGTGAGGAGGATGGCAGTGGCCTCTTTTCAGTAGTAGCCACCAACAGAACTAAAGGTAAAGGCCACAAACTGAAGCATCAAAAGTTCCACAGGAACTTAAGGAAAAATTTCTTGACAGTGAGGGTGACAGAGCACTGGAACAGGCTGCCCAGAGAGGTTGTGGAGTCTCCTTCCCTGGAGATCTTCAAAACCCGCTTGTGCCCACAAACAAACCCACAGGCAAACCGCCCTGTGCCACGAGCTCTAGGTGACCCTGCGTGTGCAGGGAGTTGGACTAGATGACCTCTAGAGGTTCCTTCCAACCTTAGGCCTTCTGTGATTCTATCAAGGGAAGAATTTCTAGACAGCAGCCAAAGCAGAAAGAAGAGGCCACTGAAGACAGTAGAAAAAAAAAGTGATGAGCTCTTCTTAACTTTTTTTGTTTTGTTTTAGGACACTTAAGATTTTTCCAGGATCAAATCCAGGCCCTTGAGTTTAAATATCTTTCATATACGCCCACTCATAAAAGGATTCAGTCCTTAGAAGAACGAGTGTTTTTTCCATCATTATTTGTAGACTGTTTGAATGCAGGTTCCAAATCTTGTTCCCCTAATTGTTAACTTCTATTTAATTTCAAATTTAATTTTATTCGTGAGCAGTTAACACTCATTTGCTCTTACGCCAACATCTTTGAGCTTAAAGAGCTCTTTTTTTTCAATGCACGTATCCCCTTGGTGTGTTTATAGAGAACATTCTCTCCCTGCTTTCAGTTTCCTAAGCTAATGGCCACTCTTTCTACTTCTCCTAAAACAGGCTGTGCATTTCCTGGTCATCAGAACATCCCTCCTTTGCAATAGGATTATAATCAGTTCTGCAGACAAGTTCTTGCACAGCCTTTGCAGGCACTGACACCTGTCTCCATACAGTATGGAACTGCACAGGCCTTTTTGATGGCTTCTGGTCATTCACTTGAATGACCATAAAGCATTTTTCTTCGCTGCTGTTCCAGCTAATGAGTCTGTTCACCGCAGTAGCTCTTAGTAGTCTTAATTGCCTGAGCTTGCACTTTGTACTCTTGGAAAGAGGTGTGTGGCATGAAATGTAATCTTGGAACAGCTTTCCCAGTAGAGCAGAGAGCTCCTGTTTCCTCCCACAGGATGGAGCAGCAAAGTCTAACAGCTTTTCCTTGCTGGGAAGTGAGTTAATTCCTCTTCTCGGCTGGAACAACGACTGCTGTCTTTGGGCAGCCATTTGGCTTTCTCAGCCACTGCCCTTGCTCTGTTCATAGCGTTGTGCTCTTTTAACAATTCCACAAATCCAGCTCTTCCTTAAGGCACTACTAGTATTCAGACAGCTAGTAATGAAGCCTTTTTGGTCATTTTTTTCTTCACTTTGAACACACCAATAACTGAGCACCACAGGTGAACACATAAATACATATAAATACACAAGTAAACAGAAAACACCACATCAGCCATTGATATCCAGCAAGTTACTTGCAGCAGCATGTATTTTATGCACATGTATTTTATTCACATATCTATAATTGATATAGAAGCTTTAATTTTTTGCAGTTCCCTGGCCTGAATATATTTAAACTCTCACCCCATCATGGGTTTAGGTTTGCATTTGTAATACTGCCAGTGACTCTTGAGAGACACAGTGATAATCTTCAGGAACACTGTCATCTGCTGGTGGTTGGGAGTTACAACGTTTAGATTCAAAAGTAAAAATGGCAGTAAAACCTGGTTAGCCAAATGCTCTTATTTTTAATCATTAAATCCAGCTTTCATATTAAATCTTGAAGGGCTGTAATAACAGTAATATAACCAAAGGATTTATCCTGCACAACTGCTTTTCCATTCCTTGCTCTGTAGACTGCACATGCAGGGAGTTGACACTGCTTTTAACCTGTAGCCTTTGTGCTGAAGATCAAAACACTTCCTACCTGACTGAAACTACTACCAATACACATATGTATGGTACACTGCATGCCTGTTTTATAATAATATTAGTAGTTTTGATTTTACAAATAGTAGTAAAACCTGTAATTATGACAAAATATAACATCAATAATGCGTCTGCAAGAAACGGTGTGTGCTTTAGACTCTGCACACTAACTCTTGCTATTTGATTAGTGTTTCCTTGTGATTAAGTTGGTCTATTGCTACTAGTTCCCATTCATTTATTTTCTAAATTACCTCAATGCTAAACATTAATCGCTAGGGATAACAGAACTATTTTATATTAGACATTATTTTGACAACAGTCTGATAATGATGTAAATCAAAATTAAAGCCCTGCTGACGGCAAACCTCCTTTTGAAACAAAGTATGAATCAACATTAGAAAGTTATCATCCCTGTCACATTTTATATAGCCTTCTTTTATGTCTTTTCATTTTTTGCAGTGGGTGACTGGACTGAAAGCTGTTAGCAAATTCATGCATTTTTCAAAAAGAAATTGGAGTTGTAGGTTTGGAAAAGAGTACTGAAAGCCACGTTCATAATTTATGCCCAAGGTTTCATTGTAACTTCCAAAAAGCTGCCATAACTTAAAAGATAGCATTTTTTTAAGCAGGCTAGACTTGCTGGGGGCCATATGTATTAACACTTAAACCATTATAGTGGTGAAGATAGTAGCAATGCTTTGGAGTTCTGCTAACAAGCAGCTCTGACACGGGAGTGGGATTACTTCAGTTTACAGTTAAGCAAATTGCTCAATAAAGACCATACATTCCTGAGCAATCTGAAATAAGAGCTCTGGCACTGTAAATCCATCTGGCTTCTGGCTGCCTCTGTCTTGCTTGCAACAGCTCCTGTACGCATGAGACTCCGCACAGTAAGCAGAAAATTATTTGCTCTTTTGTCAGGTTAGTTTTCTGCAGACTCAACATACAGTGAAATGGCTGAGGGAAAGGTCTGACAAGCACCGTAGCTAGCACAATGCAAGGAATGGGTCTGTGGGGATTTATGGACCTCTGTCACTAACAATTAGCACAGTTTAGACTACTACAAAAACAGGGTCTTTTAAATTAATGCTCTATTCCCATTCTCATGGAGGTATATTAACAACTGCCACAGATTTAAGTGGGAACGGAGCTTTCTCCATAATTACCTACCATAACCAATACTTGCTATCAGAAATGTATTCATCCTTCACAAAAAAATGCAAAAATATCAAGTAATTGTCTTGTTTAGATATGGTCTAGCTATGGAAGATAAATCTTCACTGTCCATTACTACTATCGCACTTCACACAGAGGTCCACTAAAATCAGATGAACTCTCTGGAAATAAAGTACTATTGTGTTAAATGAGAGATTTTGACACCCAAAAGCGGGGGGAAAAAATGGAATATGGTTCCAGACAGTTCCCCTAGGACTATGGAATTTGGAGGAAATGGCTTGTATATTGCAATATTACTTTCCCAGGAACTACAGAATTTAAAGCATTTTTGGAAGACCTAATCATCTTACACACTGAGCAAAATTATCTTCAGAATTTGTATACTGTTGCTTAATGTGGAATACAACATCAGATACATAGCAGCACAACACATAACAATTCTGTACCAATTCACAAGTGGAAAATATCGTGTTGTGCTTAATTTTTATAGAAATGCCACCAACACATATGATTAAATGATATGTGCAAGTACTACTTCACCTCTTACTCAAACTTAGTTTAAGCAGCTTTGGAGAACAGGAGGGGATTATGCCTACTGGAATTTAAACAACAAAACACCTTGCTGTTGTGAAAAAAAACTCTGTAAGATGTTTAACTGCCATATAATCATCATACAGGGTTAGTAGTGAACAGAGTTCCAGTTGATTATCACCTTATATTTTTATAGTAACTATGATTATTAGTATAGGGGAATTTATATTTTTTTATAACTTGCAGTCTCCTTTTTGGCACCATAGCCCTCAGCCCTATGAGAAACATGCAACAGAATACACAATACCTCAAGCTTTAGATTTTCCAAAGAAATAATACAGCACACACTTTTTTTTTTTTTAATGACTATGTGTTACGAAAGAATGAACAAACCTATAAATGTGAGGAAAAAAAAAGCATTAAGAAAAAAAAATGACAAAAGTAAGCAAAGGTGGCAGCAGCAGTAGTAGAAGGCAGTTAAACAAAAAAGAAGAAAGAATTTGCTTACCATGTTGATATCTTAACAGATAATCCACCAGGATAATGTTCCGCAAGAGAAACAGCAGCTGCGAGCTCTGCTTTTTCATCTGATAGCTGTAGGAGCTACTTTCCTTCAATAGACACTTAACCCTCAAACTCAGATTTGCATTTAGTGACTTAGATTTTAAATTAAAATATAATTATAGAAGCCGAGGACGAGGAGAGAATGCTTGTGCTTGTGAAAGAGCACACGGATAGGACAGAGTCACAGACTCGTTAGTGGGCTCAAGAGCGCAGTTGTTAGCAGGTTTCCCAGGGCATCCCTCAAGCAACATCTCTTACCTTGCAGTTGTACATGTGATATTTAGAAAGAATTGGCCAAAGCACAGAATGGATGTATTATGAGCTGCAGCAAACTTAATTGTCTGCCTTTTCTTATCTCCTTGTGGACTGCTATTAAGGTGTTTTTGCCCTCGTGTTTTTGCCCTCTTTGTCCTGGAGATTCTTTCCCATAACTCTATTTGCAAGCCCACCTATAGAAAACACAAGTCTTCAAAATGCCTACCTGACTATTATGGCTTGTACATTCAGGCAAGCTCCTGGAAAAGTGATTCAAATAACAATCATTCCTCACACGAAATCAGTAGGCTACACAAAACACTGCTGCCATCCAATGTTTTCACAGTAAGAAAGGATCGCTATCAGCCTCCCAGTTTATTTGCAGCTAAACAAACCATTGAAAGTTTCCTTTTTTTACATACACATGTAGCAAAAATTATGACAAACTTCTACAGTTCATGTTTTTTCAGTCAGTGTGCTGCAAACTTTTCCATTTCTAATAGCCTTTGCACTTCTGGGAGGATAAATAACATACCTCAGGTTTATAAACAGAATAGTACTTAGATTTTCAGGACAAAATGCAATCAATATGGCTTTATTATAAGCAGACAGGTTTTCAGAAAAATACAAAAACAATTCTTGAGCATGCTTTAGTCACAAACTTCCACAAGCTGTAATTGGCACATTATGAAAGTACACAAAACTATCACTAATCACCACAGATTGCGAGTGTCATGCAAAGGCTTATGCACTCCTATTACTAACATTCTGGCAAGTCAGCTTGTTGCATTATTTTACCATACCCTCTCAAGATGAAAAGGATTGCTTTGCAACGATTTATCCACCCATCCGGAGAAAAGCATTATGGAAGAAAAAAAAATAGCACAGAGCTGAATCATCTTCCACTCCCTTAATGTTGCACATGAAGTTTGCCACATCTTTTCCTGTATGTTTCTGGCTACACAAATGAGCAAATTAACCATAACAGTGCAACAGCGCATGCAGGTTTTTCCCTTTGACTTTGTAAGGCATGAGAGCATTAGCAAGCCACACAGCTACGATGATGCTTATTCCTCTATCTCTCCCCACAAATAATTAAGAAATTAAAAATAGCATTTTGAAAGTTTGACCATCAACAAAATAACATTGTCACTTGCATTTGCTGTTGGTGCTTTCCTCTAAGGTGCCTGTGCAGCTATTGCTTCCCTTGCAGCAGTATTGGGCACACCAAGAAGCTGCTGGGTGCTGCAATGGCCGAAGTGCCACGTTGACCATGAGGTTTAAAGCTACGTTAACTGGTTGCTAAGACCTCCAACAGCACTGGAGAGCAACCTGGTACAGTCATAGATTTTCTACATATTCATCTTTTTCTTGTTTTTCTTTTTTAATTTTCACTTTCCTGGTGGTCTAACGTAGTTGACCCTCCCACCGGGGACGAGGGCTGGGGGTGCCACGAAATGAAACGCGTGACGCCCGAGAAACGAGGACGAACGGCCCGGTACCGTGAACCGCCGCAGCCGGCCGCGTGCTGCCACACCGAAGAGGCGAGGCCGGGAGCCGGCGGCCGCCGGATCGCGCGCTCCGCGGCGCCCACCCGCGGCCGCCCCGGGCTGCGGCGCA
>VWPW01000036.1:43596-111414 GCA_013389825.1 Crypturellus undulatus
CCCCAGGTACCGCCGCGGCGCCGCCCTCCCCGCGCGCGCGCGGCCGTTGGGGCCGTTGTGGGGCGGGGGGGGAGAGATGAGGGGAGAGTGAAGGCGCCAGCCTTGTGTGGCGCAGCCGGTGCCTGCGCGGACAGGGGGGAGTCTGTGCGGTGAGATGCCAAAATGTGAGCGTGGAATGGAGGGGGCCACGGCTCCTGTTGGTTTTTTTTTCCTTTTTTTTTTTTTTTTTGGCCCCCAGTAGGATTTGATAAACGAAGTTGCTGATAGCTGCTTAAAAGTAATGCAGGCCCTCCTGGGAGCAGGCTTGCAACTTCACGGGAGTGCTTTCCTCTCCTCTCTATGTTTACTCTTTCAATTCCTGCAAGTTCTTTCTGTTACAGTCATTTGGAGAGCTCTTTGGCCTATTTTGGCCCTATACTACTTTTTTTTTTTTTTAATCATAGGAAAGCAAAGAGCTTAGTGTGAAAGTGATATCAAAGCACTTTTTTTTCTCATAGTGATAAAATAATTTACCATTTTTTGTGTATTTAATACAAAAGTGCAGTTGGTACTTGTTTCTAGCAAGCTGCAGCCCGACAAGGAGGATGTTGCCCATGCAGATATGCTGAGGTTACAGAACATGCCTCTCGAAGCGACAGAGGCCGAAAACCGTGGCGATCGCTTGATTCGCTATGTTGGAGCAGTGTAAATTTGCTGTATTATCAGTTTGAATTTTGGGGTAGAAGATTTTGACAAGTTAACTTCGTGCTGGGACCTTTGGTGTTCTGTCAGATACTCACCCCTTGCATGTGTCTGGCATCTGGATGGGCTACTCATATTTTGCCTTTCTGAAACCAGTGCAGAGACCTCATAGAATCATTATATCTGGAAAAGACCTTCAAGATCATCGAGTCTAACCGTAAAACCCATCCCCACCAGGCCTGCTCAGCCATGTCCCTAAGGGCCTCATCTACTTGTTTTTTGAACACTGCCAGGGATGGTGACTCCACCACTTCACTGGTCAGCCAGTTCTAGTGCTTCACTACTCTTTATAGAAAATTTTCCTAATATCTAAGCAGACCTAACCCCTGCATGCTGTGATTGACAGACTGGAGGNTGGGCAGCCAGTTCCAGTGCTTCACTACTCTTTCTGTATAGAAAATTTTCCTAATATCTAAGCAGACCTAACCCCTGCATGCTGTGAATGACAGACTGGAGGCAGATAATCTGGCTGATTTGAGAGGCAGATGACAGCTTGCGTGGGTGGGATCCAGATGTGATGCGAACCAGCAGTGATCTGGCACTGCATGACCCTGGTGTTAGGGGAGCCATACGTTTCTCCAAGTGTAATACTAAGGTGAACACTTTTTCTGAGCCTCTATGTAGGCCTCTCTTTTCACTAGATTTGCTAGCTAATTACTGCCAGCACTCTGATTCTGAAAACGTGCGTTTTTCCCAATGTGCTGAAGAGCATGTCAGTCTGTGGTTGCTGACAAGGAGAAGAAACTCCTTTTGCTGCTCTAGGAGTCTGTTTCATCTCCTCAGATTGACCTAGCCACAACTTCAGAATCCTCCTGTTGATTGCCTAGGGCCAAAGACCACTTATGCAGTGTAGCGTCTCTGAGGTGGCTCTAAATTGGCAAGAAATCTGAAAGCAACAGAGACAACTGTATACAACCATTGGGGCAAAATCAAGACATGCTTAGATACTCTATCTGAAGGGAAAATGACGCTAAATGTTTGAAAAGCTTTTCCTTTCTGATGTTTATAGGCTATTTTCTGAAGTGACTGGAGTTATCTTAGAAGGTGGGAAGAGCAGGATATTAGTATGAACAGATTTTGGTTGTTGCTCAGACCTTACAAATACCTTTGGGACAAATGTTTTTTTATCAGTGTATAAAGCTGCTGTAGTGTCATTTAATTCTATAAAGGGATTTGACCTGGGAGTTAGAATTATTCTGAGTTGAGAAAGCGTGAGCCATTAGGTTGAAACTGTAGATATGACTGATTTTAGAATAATTTACTGTATTTGGGGTGATACTGGTTTTATTTAATTTCTAGTCAAATGATGAGAAATGTACCCATAGGTTCATGATATATAGCTTAAGTGTAATTCCTCAAGCTCCTGATTTGGCTTGAGAGGGTAGAGAGGGCAGGAGCATCTAAGTCTGTGTGTTGGGCTTGTGAGAAGGGTTTTTGCGTTGCAGAATACAAGTGCAGAATTTATATACAGCAATATGAATGATGCCACTATACTGAAATGCTCGAGGGTTTGTACTATTTTTTGTTTGTTTGTTTGTTTTGGAAGTAGGATTTGGTCATTCTGACTGTTTTGTATAATATACCTAATGAGAGGTTTTGCTAGCTAGATTCTCTAGAAACTAACTGCTATTTTAATGTTCATTAAATATATACTTCATGTTTACAGTATGGGACTGGTAAACTAAACTTGGGTTTGGTCGGCTTACCTTTTTGCAACCTCATTCAAGCTAAAGTTGGGAAATAGCTTTGGATAGATGTTCAGTGCTAACAGGACAAACAAGTTCCCATTGACCTCATAAAATGTGTCACTTTCTTCCACTGATCTTATTTGTTTAGCTCCTCTGATTCAGATTTACTTTGTTTAGATTATTTATTTTAAATAAGCAGATTTTAAAAGTCTTGCAAATGGACAGGTATAATTTTATTTTCAATCATTTTAATAAGGAGTAGCATCTGATTCCTTTAAGAAATAAACATAAATACTGTCAAAAGGGAAATAAAGCCTGTAAAAGACTATTTATTAAAAATAGTTAACTATTACAATGCCAAAATATTAGGAAACTTGAGTTTCAAGTATGTTTGAAGAGGTACGCGATCATAATTTATTAAAGTAATTTTGTTACATGCAGTCAGGTAAAACTTGTCACAAACAGCTAGAGGGACTTGAAGTGTTTACTTTAAAAGGAAAATTTACAAAGCACTTTGCTAAAATATCATAGTTAATGTTAAAATAAATTGTGATGTGGAAGAATTAATTCTGGACTTAACTTGCTGAAACATGTGATCTCTATGTAGACTCCTACCAAATCCCCTACAAGTGGCAACAGAAGCAGGACATCTTCATTTACAGACCAGAGTGATGAAGGTACTTTAACGCCAGACAGAGAGGTCAGTTGAAAACTTTTTCCTATTTTTTTTTAGATTTAACATTTCACAAATCTAACTATATGTACTTGATTAGTCTTTTATAATCTTTGGTCTTACTATTTCCTGTCCATTTATACAGTTTGAATAGTCTAACTTTTAGTTTAAGTCACAGTATATTTAATATTATCAAAACAGGCATATTTAATACTACCAAAACAGACTTTTAAACTGTAGTGACTAACTCCTAGATTGGAAAGTTCTTTTATGTCCTTCTCTGGGGTTTAAAAATCATATCCCTCAACTAAATGCAGTAAGGTAGAGAGATGAGAATTATATTCAGAGGATAATAACCTTTGTGTTTGCCTTTTATCACTGAAAAGCTAGAGATCCTGGTAATGCCAGAGGTAGCTTGGGTAGTGGCCAAAGCCTTGTGAATATGTATCTAACAATATCAGTAGAAATTATGAAGTTAGAAAGAAAGAAAAACTGATCCTAAATTATCAGATGTCCAGTGTTATTAAAGTCACTTATATCAGGACTATGGATGACCATTACCTGCATGTTATAGCAAGCAGTGTCAGTGTTTAGCAGTTATCTTTATTCAGCTTGAGTACTGAGATTTTGCTGAAATAATTTTTTTAAATTAAAATGAATTTAGAGACATGTACAAAAATGGCAGAAGGAGTAAATTTGAAAGCTGTGTCATGTTCCTAACTACATATATATATATATATATATATATACACACTACATATATATATATATGTATATATATGTAAAGTATTTTCTGGATTTTTGTTGAGTAAAAGTTGGTCCTTCTTTCAGCGGGCCCATCTATTTACATTTTTTTTCAGGAGATGATAAGTCATGTCTGTAATTTTGCTTATACTGTAATGGGCAGTACTAGTTACTACAGCGTGGCTATTTGTTCCTGTACTCATTTTGGAAACAAAGACTCCTATCTCGTGGTTTGGTTTTATGCTTTGGAAATATGCTTTGTAATGTTGAATATTCCAATAAATGCTTTATTTTACTTACTGTTGTATATACAGAGTGACTTCTCTCAGTCTCTGGGGGAAGGATTTTGTTAACTGAGGCTCACAATGTTAGTGAGCAGTGTCACCCTTGATAAATTATTGAGTATTTCAGAAAGGAGCTTTTTGTTTTTCAGGAAAAGCAACTTGCATTTCTGTTCTTAATGCACAGCGTAGAAGTGGCATATGGCCTTGTGAGAGCTGCAGTGCAGTCTAGAAGGAAGGAGCTGGTGATGAGTATCCCTGGCATCTGTGACCAGTGCAAAAAATATGGATTCCCTTCTAATATGTGTCTGTAGTAGAACATGACGAAGGTTAGAGGAATATTTTGACCAAGGTTTTCAGACTGTCGGAACAGCGGGAATTCAGTAGTATATGAAGTGGTGAAGCCCTGAGACACTGAATAATGTTTGTGTGTGACTGATCTGTCATTGACTCGGCATTACCTACATGGAAGAAAGAATTAATACTCTCTTTGCAATGGGAAATAGTAAAAGGATAAGCGATGACTCTAGTTATCTCTGCTGCTCCCCAGGTAGCAATCACTTTTCTGATCAGATACTGTAACTCACACGTTGAGTCAAACTCAGGAGGCTTTTTCTTAACTGGCGTTTAGCGATGAGAGTGGCTGTTTTTATTTGAGATCTGAAGAGGGCTTATTCAACTGAAAGCTCATTGTCTTTTCCAGTTGCATCATTGGGTTTAATAAAAGGTCATATCTCTCTTTAGAGTCCTTTCCTCAGTTTTGTCACTGGCCTGTCGTAGGTGCAGAAGAACTATTCTGATAACATAGTATTTAAAAAATAAATACTTTTGCAAAACCTTTTGAATACTGATAAGTTACCTGTATGTTTAAGTACTACTTGCAATCTACATTGTGGTGGATTTTGTCTTAGAGTGCTACATTTGACTTACATTGCCCCAATCTGTTTTTTCTAGTATGTTTTTCCAGATAAACAGGAGAAGCAAAGGATTCCCCACAGGATGTGCCAAGTTATGTTGGAAGAACATTATCATGCTCTAAATACAGTGGCTACGCTTGGAACGATCAGAGGGGGAGAGAAGGAGAAATAAGATTAAGAATGGAAACAGTACTAAAGTAATCTGAGATTTGCAGTTATCCCTGGTCTTAGGGAGCTGCTAGAAGACTTTTATTTGTGAAATATATTCTGTAATTAAAAAATAAGTAGTTTGCTAAGAAATAGAAATCTCCACTTCTTAGTAAGGACTACTGTTATGTCAAGTGGAAAGTTTTACTAAAATAAAGATAAATTAAAATCGTCAAGACATGGAAGCTGCTTCAGATATTCTTTGTAGATCTTAACAGAATGGTTAAAAGCAAATCATAATTGGAATTTTATTTGGCTTTTTTTTTTTTATAAAGTTCAATTCAATAACAGTAATGAAGTGAAATACAGGCGCATATATATATATTTATATATATTCCCTCTGCTACATTTTATTATGCCTCTGATGGAATATATTTTCAGATTCTTAGTGACATAGCATCTGTGTTACAAGCTTTGTTTTAAATTGAATGTTTTTAGAATAGCAAACATACTCTCTATAATCTGTAATGATACAATTTATGAAAAAAAGAGAATTTTGAAATTTAAAAATACTTGTATCTTCATTCATGAAGCCCTTGCAGAAGCTTGGCTTTTCTCTGCCCACCATTATGGGCCAAAGAGGCAGTGTTACAGAAGAACTTCTTCTTGGGGAAAAGCAGAGGGTCTTTTTGGTTTTATATTCTGTTTTTGACAGTTGCAAATAACATATGATGAGTGGGTCATGAAAGTTTATACTTCCCCGGACCTTCCAAGAGTTTGCAGCTCAGGTGCTTCCTCAGTGGTGTCATTGTTTGAAACAACCCAGGATGATTAAAGCTTTCCTGCGTCCTACTGCTTCCAGGACGCATTCTTCTAGGAATGAACAATATTTCAATTTCAAACTTAATCTGTTACTGCATTGACCTCTGAACGCAGTTCTAAATGAAATAAATCAGTCATATTAAATATGATCTCTAGAAAATTCTAGATATCTTTCTTTTCTATAAATATTTACAAGATTTGCTTGTCTGCAGAGGATGACAAAGCTAGTTCTGAGCCACTGACTGAAAGTAAAGAGCTTGTGGCTTGCTGGAGGTGACCTGTCAGTTGTGCATGTATGAATGCCACTCTCATCCTCACAAATGTTACAGAAGTCACAGCAGAGCACAATATATATACACACACATATATATAGCTCTTCCTAGAACTTGAGCTAAGCTAGCGATGTATTCCTCAGTCTTACTTTAGTGCTACATAATACCGGTATTTTTCTAATGAAACATTTTTTCTGGGGTAGGCAAGTTAAGCAGGACAAGTAAAATGGGAAAGAGAAATAAATGGAGAGATTCTTCTTTCAGTACCTTTGCTAACATTGCATTTTTCATTTATTCATTCACTCAGAAGTACTTTTAAAGAGTTAAGGGTATGCAGGGGTAGTTGTCTCATATTTATTATTATTATTATTGTTTTCCTTTTTATCATGCCAAGTTTTGGAGGCTGTATATCCTAGCTTGTATCTAAAGCTGGATTTCGCAGATTCTGATGAATACACAGGCATGTTTTAGTTTGCTCCTCACAGTGGTAAGCAAATCAGGAAAGCTTATAAGTCTGATCTAGGATTTTTTTTTTCTTTTTTTTCTGGAAATTTATTATGCAGCACTCAGATTCTGGTTCTTTTTTTTTTTTTTTTTAATTGTGGAGAGAAATCTTGAATCTTTAGTTCTTCCTTAGTTTTCTAGTACAAATTCCTGCTGTGTTCAGGGAATTAAAAAAAAATATTGCATATTGCACGAACCTTACCTAAATAAAGTGAGCAAATCACTGAATTGAATGCATTTTCTTTTTCCTGGCATTTCCTAATTTAGAGAATTACCTTTCTTTCCCTCTTCTCCCCCCTGCCCCCTCCCCACTGGGTGGAATTAATATCTTGTCGATAAGAGTTGAAGCTCTAAACCTTTGGCCTAGTAGCTGACAGCCCCAGTCCCTTGAACTGTCAGCAACTGCTGAGCAAGCACTGGCTTTTCTCTTGGGCAGGCTTACAGTCCTCTTCCTCTGTCTTATTCTGTACACAGCATAGCAAACCTGTTTGTGTCAGGTTTTTCAGGCATTAAAATACTATGCACATGTACCCTGCTAATAATTTTTTGCACATTCTGTATTTTTCAAGCAAGCTTCAGCCCAGCTGGATTCCCTGTTTTCTAGTTGTGTTCATCCTGTTATCAGGTGTAACACTAATGTAATTTTAATGATACGTGAGACAGTGTAGCACCAGGTATGTTTAGTTTGTCTCGGGTTACTAAGGTAATTCAGAGCACTCTTAAGGCCAAATCGTGGAGCATTAGAATCCTTTGGGGAAATACTAGTATCTGATCCTGGCAAACTAGCTAGTGGGTTTTTTTTGTTTGTTTTTTTCCTTTGCCTATTTTCTAGTCAAAGGTGTATTATTTCTGTTTGTGAGACTTCTACCAAAAACAAATTAAAAATATAATTTACAAGCTAGTATCAGAGTTATACTGAAGAGTTAATTTAAAAAATGCAACTAAAAACAGGTTTTTATATTGGAAAGTGTTAGGTAGTGTAATGATAGATCTCATTAGACAGGTCTGCCTATAATGTAGCTGTTAAAATGTAGCAGATAATAAGCTGTTGAAGAACCAAAATGCTGTGAGCAGGTACTTAAATATATTTGTGAGTACCCAGCATTTGAGAATGGAGATCAACTTACTGCTAGGAAGATGCAACCAGTTCTAAATGTGCTAAGAAAATACCATTCCTGGACAGTGGTTGAGCATGCTCTTTGAAGCATGAAGTTCTTTTCATGGCTACCAGGGAGGAAATATCTTGCATTTTTATGTTGATGACTGCTTTGCCTCAAGCAGTGCTCTTGTCTTCTGCCCTTCTTTACTCATCGATTTGGCTCCTTCCCTTTCGTGTTTGCCCTGTCTTTTTTTTGCCGTAGACTCAAGGAACGGCAGAAGGAAGCTGAGATGACTTAGTGACATTCTTGCCTCAGGGTCTCGAATAGCATCTGTGAAGCTCAACAATCCTGTTAATTGTATTCTGCTGTTTGTGTAAGCTATTAGTTGTGGTACAGACCCTGGAGTTATATGGCTGCAAACTTGAGCAGTACTGCATTAATTTATATTCATCATTTTTTTTTCTTTTTCTTTATTTTTCTTAAAACTATAACAGCTAGTAATATGGACTAGATACTGTAAGCTATGCAGAAGCTGGTGCCTTGATCTCCTGAACTTGCTGAAGAAGGTTTATGTATACCCTCTGTTACAATATGCCTACCAATTCAAATGAGATTTTGCAAATTAGCTCCTTTCTTTGTTTAAACCACTTTGTATTGCCCATTAATTGTTTTTCTATTAACCATTTGAGATCTTTACTGTGTAACCCTCCTGTCAGAGCATGGTTGCGCTGGCACAGTCATGAACTGAAGAGGATGATTGAAAACCCAACACAGATCCTGAAGATACAGTCTAAAATTTAAATTTTAGATAAACAATAACTTACTAGAGATGAAAAACAATTTCTTTTTAATACGAGTTGCTTGATGTACTATTTATTGGAATTTGGATGAAGTGTAATAATGCCGTGGTGAAATTCCACTACTTAATATTTTGAGAAGTAAACATTAGCATGCTGTTAATATGAAGTGATAATTTGAACCATCTGTGATTCCTGAAATTCTTGACAGTCACGTTTTAAAATAAACTAGCTCAACCCAGCTGAAGATAAAATATGTTACATCTTGAGAAGCCTCATAACGCTTCGGTTAGTAGTGTTTGCTGTAATCCATTTACAAGTGCCTTGCAAATATTGTTTCATCATCTTAACTGATGTTGTCTAAACACACAGGCTGATTTTTGTCTTAAAGATTTCATCAACGTTTTATTTGTGATTGAGAATTTATATACTTCTAATTCACAAGGCCACGAGGCTTGATTGTCGTACTGCTGTTGTGTGTATGCTTGTGTGTGTATACATAGTGTTTGCTGTTCTTTTTCTAGCACTTACCCTTGCAAAAGTACATGCGAGAGATGCAAAGCTTGGCCAAGGTAAAAGCATCTATGGCCACCACCACCTGCAAAAACTTCCAGGATAAGTTTAACACTTTTTGACAGCTTTTTTTTTAGTTCTTTTTTCTTGCCTAAAAGCTCAGAGGAGGATAGGAATTACTTGGGTTTTACATATTTGAATAACTCTCCAGAGGGAGCTTTAACACAGCTTACTCTTGTGGAAAGTTTAGGTGTAAATTCCTGCCCGCTTCAGGGCGTGGGTTGAGTTTCATGTTTTTTCTTCACTGTGGGGCAACATTGCAAGAGAGGAAGTCCTCCTTTCACCCAGCAGGACCTTTGCTTCTCTAATACCTGCCCATACAGTTCTGTGTCAGTCTGTAGATCAGAGAGAGGAGCTGATGATCTGATGGGTCGGGAGTGGGGACTGGTGACCAAACTCAGCAGGTGGCTGTAATCACAGCGGAGGCAGTGGGCAAGGGAGGCCAGACCCATGGGCAGGAGACCGGGAGTGAGAGGAATGGCACCATCCCTCTCAGTACAAAGAGCCTGTGTTTGTAAGAACCTACGTTTTTAGAGTGAATACTCTTGCAGTTGCCTTGTCCGTGAAGACAGTTTGCAATTTAGGGAGGTCGAGTAGAGTGGGGCAGAGGTAGGGCTGACCGTGAGCCAAAGCTCCTCTCTCCTTGCAGCTCTAGACAATCTCCCGATAAAACCAGCAAGGTTCTCCTGCCAAGGACTACGGGCTTGCTGTTAGGGCTACGGGCACGCCACAGTGCTCAAGTTGGAGGTAATAAAAGCACAGTGTTTAGGTTTGTATTTTCCTTTGTTTTCTTCAGGACCAGTAACTTAGGTTTTAGCTGCTCAGGCTTTTAAGTAGTCCTTTTTCTCCCAAAGTGGCTGATTAGATTAGAGGAAGGCTTTTCTGCACCTGAAAGGGAGTCAGTGCTGATGTTCAGAGATGGTGTAGAGCTGTCACTGCTCATTATGCACTTACGGTATTTTCTGAAAATGCTTACTGGGCAAATTATAAATCATGCAGCATTCTGGATCTTTTTATACCTCAAAATACTTATTTCAATTGCAAATTCAGCTGTTAGAGCACTGGAGTGAATATAACACTTTAGAAAATGCAAACTTTAGTTTGTTTTGCATTAGAGTTGATTCCTTAAAAAAAATACTTGGTGACTTGGAAAAAATAAATGTTCTGAAGTAATGGGAAAGAAAAGCCATATCCAGCTCATTCAACAAAGGTTCATTCAGCAAAGAGCACCATTCTGAAATTTCAATCTTTAGAAAGCTGAATTTGGGGCTTTTGTGTGAAAGTAAAATCATGATAGAGTAGTATGAAAGCTGTTAGAGCATCCTAGCAATATTTAATTACATTACTTTGCATATGTATATGTATACCCTATTTGAATTCAAATTCAAATTTATTTTTCTTTTCATGTTATTAATTTTGAGAAAGTAGGGCCTCTTTTCCTAAACTGATTTGATAAAATGTTTAATTCAACTTGGGGTGGTGTTATAAAATAATAATCTGCTAGTGATTTGTAAAATTTTGTAAGGAATAAATTTCATATTTTATATGAAGCTAGAATTCTAGTATTCAAGAGCATCAGAAGAGGAAGATAAATATAGCAAAGCATACACTTTATATTGTTTGTTGTGTAATTGAAATA
Source organism: Crypturellus undulatus (assembly GCA_013389825.1). Taxonomy (NCBI): domain Eukaryota; kingdom Metazoa; phylum Chordata; class Aves; order Tinamiformes; family Tinamidae; genus Crypturellus; species Crypturellus undulatus. The sequence continues at coordinate 54,495 of VWPW01000036.1, forward strand.
CTGATAGAATTTTCAGAATGATTTTTTTCATGTGTAACTTTTGGGAGCGATGAAGGCTCTGTGGTATATGAAAACAAGTCATGCATAGATGTTCCAAAAAAAAAAAAAAAAAAACAGGCAAACTAGTGTCAGTACCTGAAATACTTGTTTATCCTGGGTTGATCTAGGATACCTAGGATCCTATTTATTTATTTATTTACTGTACATTTCTTTTCCTCCAAATGGGCTGTTCTGAAATGAATGATCTAATGCGTATTTTCTGCTTGTGTCTTGGCTTTATCAGCGTTTGTAGTTTCATAAACTGCCATCCCTTTTTCACAGACTTTTTAATGGTGTGGAGATACAGAGTGAAACTGCTTGCTTTACCTTACTACGTGTTTGATTTTCATTTTCCTACTTTTTGCATTGAACGGCAGCGGCTAGCCGGGATGATAGCAGAGCCCGCTTTCCTCTCTGAGTACACTATCTTTGCTTTGGATCCCACCAAGCAACCTAAGCCCCAGAGTGACGGTGTGGTGAGTCCTCCAACCCCTCGTAGCGAGGCTTTTAGCAGGGGGAGGAGAGCACTGTACTAGAAGGCAAACCTAGTGTTGCTTGTGGCTTCTTCTCACAGAGGCATCTTAACTACCCTGTCGCTAACCCTGTACTAAATGTCATGCAGGTAGCACCTGATAGCTCCTGCCTGGTGTGGTGTATGGTGTGAATTCATTGTAACATTTAAAAAAAAAAAAAAAAAAAAAAAAGAGATTAACACACTTTCTGTTACGCTAGAAACCATACTCTGCGCAATCTAAATAAGCTTATTGCTTAGAATTTATTAATACTGTTGAAAGTCCTCATTGTTATGTATGTCTGTATGTATTTCAAGATAAATGGATATGATAACACTGATAATTTATCTAAAAATTACATGCTGTTTTTTGCTGTGAACAGTGAAAGCCTCCCAATGGTGTTTACCAATAATGCTCTGGAAACCATACTCTGCCCAATCTAAATAAGCTTATTGCTTAGAATTTATTAATACTGTTGAAAGTCCTCATTGTTATGTATGTCTGTATGTATTTCAAGATAAATGGATATGATAACACTGATAATTTATCTAAAAATTACATGCTGTTTTTTGCTGTGAACAGTGAAAGCCTCCCAATGGTGTTTACCAATAATGGTAGCAGGAAATCTTTATTTTACATAGACACTACTGTGGAAATCCACCTACTTCTAGGTGGCTATTGCCACGAGGATAAAATAATCCTCTCTGCTCGGGACCGTCGTTTGCCCAAAATACAACTGGAAAAACGTGGTGAGAGGAGACCCAGGGGAGCAGAGAAGGAGCAGGCACAGCAAGGAGGGCTGGCTGCTCCTCCGAGTAGCTCCCACTTCACGCACGGGAGCGAAGTCATCGTCTTTGAGCTGCTCTGGCAGCCCAGGGATGGCCCCCTTCCCGTGCCTCAAAGGCGAAGCGTTCCCGAGCGCACTGTGATGGGAGGCACAGCGGTTTATTTAGAGCCCTGGCTCATCCTTGGACTTCATTCCGACTTTGCTCTTCCCAATTGGCCCGTGTCCTTTTTTGCTGTGCTGCAGAGGCTGGAAACAAGAAGTCCCTGAAAGCTGTTAAGAGGATAAGAGAGAGCTAAGGAGGTGGATGTAGTTTGACATGCTGTGGTGTGTTGGGATTTTCTCCCCAAGCTGAGCAAGACTGGAGCGGGACGATGGTTAAGAAGGTGATCTGATGTATTCTTCAAATACGCTAACGGATTAAGTTCATCTAGGATGCGTTTCCCTTCGAGCACCGATCTAGTACCAGCTCAGTCGTGGTGCTCTCAAGATGGGGAGGAAGGTGGACCTTCAGATGGGGCTGAAATGTGTAGCTATGAAACACAAGACTTGATTATCAAATTCTCAGTAGTTAAATGGTATTACAGATGCAGTGATAACTACTTAATTTCACTTCAGATGTAACTTATTTTGCCTACAGCTATAGCTGTGAACAATCGCATGCTGTTTTTCACTGTAGTACAGAATATCTCAAACACAGTTGAATTTTGAGTAGCGTATTTCTGTGAATGCTCAAAATCTTGCTTTGATTTTCTCTTAGTTCATGCTTTAGTGACTGCAAACACTGCATATTTATATATAGGATTGCATGCACAGCAAATAATTAAAATGTCTTAGAGTTATATAGGAGTTATAAGAGTTACAGTTCATTTGTTATCACTGTGTATTAGTACAACAGAACGTGTAAAACTTTCTCTGAAGTATGCTCTTGTGCTAAGATGCGGGGAGAGGGGAGTAAGGCAGGGGAGAAAACAGTGATGAAAAAGTTTAGGAGGAAGAGGAGGGCTGATTATATTGCTTAGGAAATGTAGGTAAACTAAAGGTGAAGGAGGTTGAATCAACACACACACACATATGAATAAAAGTTACTAAAACACTAGTATTTCAGCTGTGTGTGTGCAAGGGATGTGTAATCTGAGGGAGTCAGCACCATAGAGACGTGGCTGAAATTGTGAGTTTTACCACTGGTGTTTATACCAGTTACGAAGCATCCGAACACAAGACATAGGAAAAAATGGGATACACAGATTAGGGGCAGAAAAGTCTGAACTATATAATACTAATAAATTAATATTTCATTGTTTAATGAAATAACATTTCATTTGTTAGTTTTGGGTCTTTTGGGGGAGAAATGGAGGAAGAGCAGAGAAGTGTGTGTGTGTCAAGTTTTGTATAGCATGTATTTCCTGAAAGCTGATAATTTCTTACTGGGCTTATTTTGAGTCCTGAAAACCCCGTTACTATTTTTTTTTTCCCAGGTAACTTTTTTTTCCTTTTTTTTTTTTTTTTCTTCCAAGTGTACTTAAATATAAGAAGATACGCCAGCTTAAGCAGCACTGGACACAGTTATACTTTTCCTGCTATCATTTTTTTTTCTGTTTTTGGTGGTGTTTTTTTGATTTGTGACTAAATAATCACTGAATAATTTGACTGAAGATGTCAACACTTGCAGATGTCTCATATTGTACTAATCCGTGCACATAGATCTGCTTTGTAGTTTTGTTTATTGCAGTCTGTTTTGGAACTTAACAAACTAGCCTGTTTGCATGGAATGAATCTTAATAAAAAGAATTAAAGTACTAAAAGCACAGACAAGCAGAAAGCACAGATGCTGTTTGCAGGAGTTAGCAGCACTGCCCTGAGAGTTGATTCTTTCTAATGTTTGTTTTTGTTCCTGCAGAACCTACCTAAGCAGCTGGTCATCCAACCTGCAGAAAACAATGGGAGTGAATCCGCCTCCCCGCAGGTACCTGTGGGTTTGTGTATTTTCCACTGCCATCTGTTCTTTGCATTCGCTTAGCCTAAGTGCCCAGTGTACTATGTGTATCTTTACTCTCAAGTAGGGAAGACCAAGTACTTCAGCATGTTATTAAAATGGTTTCCTATTAAGATTCACTAGATGATTCTCTCCCTGTGGGTGTAAGACCACTAGATGCCATTGAATGCAGTTGGGGATATGAAGAGTTTTGGTTTGTAGGGGCTCATGAGGAGGATTTGCAGTCATGGAAGGGATTGCCAGCACGTGTTGGTGATATGTTGGTAATATCTCACGCTGGGTATGCCCACCAGATAAGGAACGCTCACCTTGTTTTCGCAGGCGGAGAGCATATTGCACGGCTAGAAAGCTAATTTCTTGCTGAAGGAAAAGAACTGATAGGTTGGATAAAAGCTGTCATCAGTGATAAATAAGCGTGGAGGTCATTAATACATATTTGAGAAAGAGTTTAAGTAGCAGGGCTGATATTAGCAACTATTCCTGGCCTGCACGTGGTGTTGCAATGTTTGGTATGTTGGCAGCATCGTGTAGTAGCGCTTTAAAGTCTCTTCTGTGACATCTGTAGTATACAGTGAAGTTTTAGAGCAAGGACTTTAATCGCATAAATGAATAACTGCATTTTTTTGTGAAAATGGTAAAGCCATTTAAAAAGCAGAGAAAAGGACCTTTTGAGATGGGGTACTAAAACAAGGCATTGTACCATGACTTTTACAGTAGATCTGTTCTCATAGCCAAAGGAAAATATTTTTGTATCTTTGAGATAAATATAAGCTTCTGTTTAATACACTAGGAAGTGAGTCACTTTGGGGCACACAACTATGCTACAAACAGCTACAGATTACATTTTAGCTCTGTATTCTTAGCTTTTTAATAGGGCTACCTAGAAACATGTTATTTTTAAAAGTTTAAGTCAGAGCTGTAGTTCATTAAATTAAGCTACTGTCCGAAATTTCCATCTGGTGGCTACTTGTGTTCTTCTCTTTGACTGGAAAGATGGTTCTTCTAAGGGAGTGGTGGCTGTGTGATGCCATGTGTGTGCTGCCGTGTTGTGTGGTCATGATTCTTTTGCCCAGGTCAGGTCTCTGTTTCCTTGGCTTTAGCTCATCTGTCTGCCCGAATTCTTAAAATACAGTGCAAAAGAAATAAATTCCTTTGTTTTTTTGCAGCCAAGCGACACTCAGTCTTTTGCCCAGAGGCTTCAGCTCCGGGTTCCTTCAATGGAGTCGTTGTTTCGAAGCCCAGTGAAAGAGTCCCTGTTCCGATCTTCTTCCAAGGAGTCTCTGGTACGCTCCTCTTCAAGGGATTCCTTGAATCGGCTGGACTTGGATGCAGTTGGTCCTGCCTTGGACCCACCTTCTGACATCGAAAGCGAAACAGAAGAGTCTCTGGGAAACATGGAGAGCCTGAGCAAAGAGCAGCTCTTGCAGCGGTTGCGTAGGACGGAGCGCAGCTTGGGCAGCTATAGAGCAAAATACACGGAGGTAGGCAATACTGTTCCTGCCCCAGCTAAATGGGAAAAGCACTTGAGGCTCTCAGTTACTGCCGGGTGTAGGTAATCTTTTGTTTTCCTATCCATTAGGAACAAGTGGATCAACACAGAGCTAACAGGAAAGTTTAATGATTACTCTAAGTCAGGTAATTTGGGTCTAGATAAGCCAACTATTTTTCTGGTGATAAAAGTATAGAAATATTTTTGTTCTTTTTGTAAATACTTTTTGAGAGCAGTTTCCCCAGCCTGTGAAACTGACTGCTGAAATCCTGTCCCAACTCACAGAGTTCAGTACAGAGTTGAGCACGACTTGCAGTTGCGTCAGTAACTTTTACTTGGCTTCTGAAACCTGATCTTGAAGACTTCCGTTTATCTCATCTTCCATTTAATTCAGGAGTACAGTTGTCCATCTTTCACTATATTTTAGCTCATGTCATAATTTCTGTAATAGGTACTTTTTTAAAAAGTCTATGTAAGCAGAGTACTACTTAAGCAAAAGTTCTTCATTTTTTTTTTTTTAATACAGTCTGATCAAGTCTTAACTTCTTAACTTTTTCTTACAAAAATTGATTGAGAGTTTCTTTAGTATTTTTGATTTGAAAAAAATGCTTTGTTGGAGCTTGGGAGAAATACAATAAGAAATTAAGATAAAAAAGAAATCTCTTTAAAAGTAGAATACAAAGTTGACACCTCAGTGATAGAGTGGGAAAACATCCATAATTTTTATTTCCTTTTAAGTGCAAATTAACTATGATTTTGACATTAAGAACAGCTTTGAGTTGTCAAAACTTTATTTCTCAATTGTGTTTGAAGTATGTTTTGATTTAGAAGTTTTGGAGTGTGGGTTTCTTTTACTTTTTCATCAGTTTTGAAAAGGGTATCTTCTTATTCCAAGTTGCAATTATGCAGTTCAGCTTTGAATAGCTTATGCAATTGTGGTCATCTTTTTAATTAAACTAAATTGTGCAGTTACTCATGAAGTCCCTTTGTCAAGTTACAATGGGAACTACTGTCCACTTCCAGCTGGTATTTGTCTCCTTGGGTATATGCAAAGCACAGGAACTGCGAACATTCAGTATTGCACAAACTGTTTTTGCTAGACTTGCAAGTGTATTTTTTAAATGCATTTTCATTTTAAAATTAGCTTTAAGCTCTATGAGGTCTAACCTTATTGTTTTGTAATGTAGACTTTGTTTTTAACGTATTTTTATAAATGGAAAAGCAAATATTGCACTAGATAAGTGCATATATATGTTTGTATCAGGGGAGCTTGTTGAAGTGAAGTTAGAAAATACAGCGATGTAACTTAGCAAATTGTACTGACAGCTAGGAGTTGATGCATTATCATCATTGTACTTGATGTTTATATTTCAGCTAGTGTCTGCTTATCAAGTTATCCAGCGAGAGAAGAAAAAGCTACAGGTAAGCATTAATTCATTCTGTTATTCGAGTGTTTTTCTCAATCCTAAAATGCATAATGAATATACAGATTAGATTTTCAATATATATTTTGTGCATATATAATGAGTGTGTTTATAATATAAATTTAGTGTGCACGTGCTTATGTGTGTATGTAAATGTATAAGCAAACAAACAAAAAAAACCCCACAAGGCTCTAGCCTGGGTCTACTGTTTATCTCTCCCAGTAACCACAGGTTTGGTATTGTGTCCACAGAATTCAGGTGGTATTTCAGTACTGCAGTTGGCAATTTGTGATAGCACTTAAATATCCGGTTAAATGTGAGAGAGATGCAAATCATAAATTCTTGTGTTTCTTTGTAAACTTATTTATTGTTGATGTATAAAGTTGCATTTAATGCCCATGTGTGTAAACGTGTTTACTCTTCCTTTTTAAGGGCATTCTCAGTCAAAGCCAGGATAAAGCACTCCGCAGAATTGGAGAATTGAGAGAGGTAACTGCATTAATTTGTTGAATTTTTATTTTACACCATGCATAAAGTGAGGAGTTTCTATGTTTACATTTTTTTGGCAGTTCTTTTCATTTGTATAGTGACAACAGTACAATTTTTCTTGCATATTTCTCATTAAGCAGCTGCTGTTGTAGTCTAAGAGCATTTCATAGTATTGACTGAGCTGCTTTGTTGTTCCTTGTAACGTAGGTAGAACTGTATGTGGTTCTTGTGGTGTTGTTGGCTCCAGCAGTGCAGGTGCATATGTGATTGGTTGCCCTTTTAGTATTGATATTTAGTACTAATATTAAGTAAACATAAACACTTTTTAGAAAGATTCCAGTCTGCTTTTTTAGGATAAAAGTAATTTTTCAAATGATTGTTATAACTTAGATGAGAAATTGTTTCAGTGCATTTGCATAGAGCTTGATCTCAGCAGAATCAGGTAGCTGTGCTCTGGTCATTCCTCTCTTGACATTTCAACAAAGTTGAAAGGAGATGCTGCAATATATTTGGTGTTGACAGTAAGTGTGTTGTGTTGAGGCAGTCCTACGTACAAGTTAGAGGAGAGAGCAAGTTAAAGGAGACAGTTCATTAAAGGCAAATTAAAGTGAAGTGAGATCAGTGTTAGGTCGGAAGCAACTTGTCAGTGTGTTTTTTTTGCCATTTGCATAAGGGGGTCAGATATGAGAAACGTAATCTTTAATTCTATAGCCACATGCTCTGGTAGATGGACTTTTCCACTCATTGGTATTTGGTCAAATTTGGAAGATATATGTAGTCTAGAATTAAAACATTGTGGTTATAGGGTTGCCTATATACTCTTCCCCCCACGCTGCTTTAATATCTTTTTTGATATACCTATATGTAATTATTGCTGTAACTGAGACTCATTACAGCATCTCCTACTTGAGAATTCCTTTTACAGTTAAGTAAAGACATGCAGAGGAGAGGGTTTGAACTTCTGTTACAGTCTATGTGTGTCATAGAGAAGGACAGGTGAAAATATTTTAGTGTGAAAAAATGATGTTCTTCATAATAAATACTGTAGGTTTATAAGACTCGTATAGATCTAAGACTAAAATTAATGAAAAACCTCAAAAAATAATTCCTTGTTTTTTTCAAAGCCTAAATATTATACTATAAAGAAAAAGAGTCTTGCAATGGAAATTCATTTACAAATTAAGCAGAGAGGTTTTCACTGTGGAAGCCAAAGTGATAGAAAAGTGATCACTCCCTGATCATTTGTTGTTGTTATTACTTTAGAAAACAGTTTTATTTTTCATACACTATTTTTCCTATAAATGTTTTGAGGAAGTCAAGTCTCTTGTAAGAGGGCCAAAAATGGGGATAAGTTGACAGGGTGCAGGAGTCCTCAGAAATGAACTTTTCCTTTGCTTGTCCTGTTCTACTTCTAAGTAGATGAGAATATCAAATCTAGACTTTTGCTGTTTTATTTTTGGTGTTTTAATTGATGTCCTTATAATGCCGCGTGGAATGTTGTATTGCAAAAGCAGTGTGCATTTTATGGAAGTATTCTGGGGTCACATTAAACCAAAATGAGTTTTTTAATATTATTTCATAACACGTTTTCTAAATTTACTTATTGGTTCTCATTTGAGAGACATTTATTAATGATTCTCAGGAGCTCCAGATGGATCAACAAGCTAAGAAACATCTCCAGGAGGAATTTGATGCTTCGTTAGAAGAAAAGGATCAACTTATTAGTGTCCTGCAAACTCAGGTAAAATATCTTACCAAAGAGGCGTTCTTTAAAACTGCTCCAATAATTAGGAATTTATTGATAAGTTATGATTATCGAGAAATTAAGTGCATCTTTGTGATAGAAAATACCTTTGTAATATATCAGTCTTAAATACACCTTTTTTTTTTATTTGTAATGTCCTTGTTATTAGGTACCTATCATCTGTTTGAGCTAAATTGCTTTGACTGACTGTATGTGTTTTGCTTAATTGGTGCTGGTTTCTTCACTCATGATACTATTCTGATGGTAATCAAAAATGTAATTTTGGTTAAAAAATACTAGAATACTTAAAGATATTTTTCCTTTCTCAGAGATATCAATTTTATTAATTATCTCTAGTTTTGAAGATGAAAACATGATGTACTTAAAATCCTTATGTTTTTAATAAAAATAACTTTCTGTTTAGGTATCGTTGCTGAAACAGAGGTTACAGAATGGCCAAATAGGTATTGAATTACCTGATCCAAATAGCCAATCTGAATCACAAGTTCAAAGTCCAACAAAAGAAATCAGTGCAGAAAATATTATGGACCCAGGAAGCAATGGTAGGTACTGAGGCTGTTTCAAGAGATTTTGAATTTGTAACTAAGTACAAGTAACTAAGACTTAGGCTGTTGCAGCAATGGTGTACTTTTCTAGAAGGTGACAGTTTTTATCTGAAAACAGTGTGGTAGCTAAAAGTACAGGACAGCACTTTAAGATGCTAAATTTCCATAAGAATTTAAATGTGGTACATCTTGCCTTCAATAAGGATAATATTTCTATGAGTATTGCTGTTGTCAGAGGGCTTTTGCTATCTCTGCTGAATATTATTAGGTGGTTCTGTCCCCAAGTAAGCCAGGAACTGTACCTTGGTTTTTAGAAAGGTGACCAGTTCCTAGTGTGTTTCCTTTTTTGTTTGCCCAGGAAAAAATAAAAAGCCGTCGTCATTTTGGAGCTTCAGACTATTGAATAATCTGTTAGGTATTCCTCTAATCAGGAGTTTGAATTGCGGGACTTCCTGCATTGTTTAAATCCAATTATTAAGCAAGGAATTTTACTGGTTTATTATGTAAGTGTCATTCATTAGTGTCCTTTATGAAAGACAGGATTTAGGTTAAGGTGAACATGGATCTTGAAATGATCTTTGTTCAGTGTCTGTTATGACAGGAATTTTCAGATGTTTGGGGAGGATATGGGTTTCAGTCAAAGATTTGTTTCAGTGTGATGTCTTTAACAGTGCTTAGGAAGAAAATGGGAAAGAGTATCAGATTCCCAGGAATCAGAGTTCTAGATGTTTCCTATGCTAGAGGCAGTATCTGGACTATAGCCTGCAAGAACTACAGTCATGAATTAACCTCTGTGAATTTCTCTAATCCTGTTTTCATGATAGGTATTGTTACTGACTCCAGAGCATCAGGGTAAAACACACAAATATAAATACAAGTAAAATTGCCTATATGCTAGTCAAAGGGAGCAGAGCAGAGCTCTGGGAGGTGATAAACTTGGCCTTTACCCTCCAGTATGCAGCATGGCCAACTCGGATACTTTTGAATTATGTCATGCCCAGCCCTGAGAAAACAGCAGTCTGTTTGCTTGGTGCTTGAGAGTTGTGATTTGCTTCGCTTTGCACTTTTTCCTGCTTGTGAATATTCTGTCAGTGGCAGCAGACACGTTTATAAATCACGATAGCTTTTCAATTTTATAGAAAGCGTTATTGAATAGTAGTTTACTTTCACAGCTTGTGTAATAATTGAGGTTTTGTAAATTCTCTGACCTTTCAGCAATGCTTTTCTAAACAAGGTCCTGTAGTCTTGAGGCTTTCTGGCAACTTCTGGTTTACCAGACCTTTCAACTTAGTTCTATTCATATTGTTTTTAAAATGAGCATTTTAAAATGTGAAATCAGTATATAAGTATCTATAGGGCAAGACAGAGGATCTGCATTGTGAAAAAGCTGTGCAAATGGTTATGTTGGGTATGTTGTCTGCATATGGCTATGTTGGGTGTGTTGTCTGCATATGGTTATGTTGGGTATGTTGTCTGCAGAGGGTAATGAAGATTCTGTTAAAACACTGGAAACTTTGAATCAGAGGGTGAAGCGCCAAGAGAACCTGCTGCAACGCTGCAAAGAGCTGATTCGGTCACACAAAGAGCGCTCTGCCCAGCTAACCAACGAGAAGGAGGCTCTTCAGGAGCAGCTGGATGAGAGGCTTCAGGAACTAGAGAAAATGAAGGTATGGAAACAACTGTAACCTTTTCATGGGCACCTACTTCTTAATGGATATCAGAAATAAAGTAGCTACAGAAAGTTGGAGGGGCAGGTAGGCAAAGGCTGTTCTGGCACAGGAAATAGAGAAAATAAGAAACCTGAAAAATGAATCAGGGCTAAACCTTGAAGACAGATACTGAAAGAGGCATTGGTCCTAGAAGACACAGAAGAACAGGGTAATGTAGTGAAGATAGGGTAAGGATTAAGGAAAATGCAAGTGCAGTGTCAATACTAAATTAGTATTTATCTCAGTAGAGGCATCCGTCCTAGAAGACACAACAGGACAGGGCAGTGGAGGATAGAGTGTAGTGAAGATAGAGTAAAGATTAAGGAAAAAGCAGGTGCAGTACCAATACTAAATTAGTATTTATCTCAGTTTTCATTTTAAGGCCATTAGTGTTGAGCACAGAATAAAAGTATGGTAGCTGGCAATACTGGAATTATGGAAATGTATGTACTCAGCTCTAGTTCTTGCAGTAAGATTCGCTCCTCCCTCATGGTCTGTGAGCACTAGCTTAGTTCAGGAAGCTAGAGCTCAAGAAGACACAAGTATTTCAAGATCTTTCTCCAGCCCAAGAGCACTAGTGAGCAGTTGCAACGTTAGATTGCTGAGATCCCTTTGTCAGCCAATATCCAGGTAATAGAGCAGATGCCTTAGGCAGGATTATTGCCCATTTTACTGTGGCGGCACTGAGATGCATGGGAGAACCCGTGGAGGCTGTTATGTTGCCTTCATTTGTGTGAATTATGGTGGAGGCTGTGAGGCAGGCTGGCACTGGGAGTTTTAGAAGCAATTTACAGCCACCCACTTTGATTTCCTTGGACTTTACAGCTCTGCATCTGAGGCATAGTGCAGAACCTCATTCCTAACCTGTTTCATGTTTGTAAAGTAATGACAGATATGTTGGTGTGTGCCAATCTGGGAATGATTCTGTATAAGATTAAAACCCAAGCTCCTTATAAGAGAAGGGTATTTCCTTATAGTTGGCCACACTTTAATTCTTTTTTTTTGGGGGGGGGGATCTTTTTTAGGATCTTCACATGGCTGAGAAGACTAAATTGATAACACAGTTGCGTGATGCAAAGAATTTGATTGAACAACTAGAACAAGATAAGGTAAACAGGGAAGATTTTTTTTTTTAATTTAGCTCTGTAGCTTTGGAAGAAGTTTGGTAAAAGTTCAAAATACCCGACTTACTGATACTAGAATACCATCTTAGTCATCTCGTTTGGCTTGGTTATGTTTCATATTTAACAACCAAATCATTTAAGCTACCCAAAGATTTTCCTGTATGGATGCTTTAGTGTATTTGTCTGTTAGTTCATAATTAATACTGCAAGAATATATTATTTAGGACATGATTTTAGAAGGCCTGATGATTAGCAGACTAGCCTAATTGCTGCTGGATATGCAGTTGCCTTGATACAGGACTAAAACTCTGATGGAGATAAAATATAAAATAGTTAAAAAGTGTGTGTGCCTATAGGTTCCTAAGAATGTGAAGAATGTGGCATAATTTTTGTTCTTTATGGGTTTTTCGGTTACACTCTTGGTACCTAAAGTACCTTCTGATGCTGTAACATGCAACATGACTAATACCCATCATATGTGCGTGTGTTCTCTAAGAAGTGTAGACACACTGGAATGCTTTCAGTTTAGGGTTGTTTACAGAACACATATTTTAAACAGGAGTACCAGTACGGGAAAGTTTCTGATTGTTCTGCTTTCCTGGAAGAGTTCTTTTTGCCACTAGATGACCTTTGTCTATTCTTCAAAAAAAAAATCCATATTTTCAACTTCTGCTTATTAACTTTTTCTGTTTTCTAACATTGAAAATTAGCATGATGTCTGCTATGGTAATAATAGGCTAAACTTTATTCCTGCAAAGGATGGTATCTTGGCTTGAAATTGGTTTTGGTGTGTGTTAATAGATTTTTGTTACAGCTTTTATTAGCTTTTTACCATAAGGACCTTTTCCATAGGGCATGGTGATTGCAGAGACAAAGCGACAAATGCATGAAACTTTGGAAATGAAAGAGGAGGAGATTGCCCAGCTGCGTTCTCGGATCAAACAAATAACTACCAAAGGCGAGGAGTTAAAAGAACAAAAAGAAAAATCTGAAAAAGCTGGTAAGAAATTCTGGAGATTATTGGCATTCATATTTGAAAATGGAAAAGCTTCAGCATGGTCTTTTGCACCCTTTCATCAGTTGTTGCTTGGTGGATGTTAAAACATGCCTCTTTTTTCCTAATGTGCTGCCTATCACTCTTGCTAACATCATTACTAACTTCATTTCTGGTCTGCAGAGATAGGGGAGATTTTTTGTCTGTTTTGTGTTATACTCCAAAGATATCAATTTAACAGGAGTTGAAGGAAGAAAATGCTAAAGGGCAGCTGTAGTTTCCTGTTTGTAGGATTAAAGATTGCTAGAGTTTCATGCCTGTATCATTTGAGGAAGAAAACTCAAGAGATGAATTTTTATAAACTGTCATCAAAATATCATGTATTTTATACAGAGGGTATAGCGTAAGTGTATGAAAATTTGTGAAGTAGTAGAAACAGTAGCAGGTGTTACTACTATAATAAGCTTTCTCTTTCAGTAATCATAATGGAAATATATCTGTTTTTTTTTGTGACCAACCAGCAGTCATTTCATTGCTTCAGGCTTGGGACTGAGTGGTTAGGTGGTTACACACTATAGATTGCTCTTGTTAGAAATAAGACCACATATTAATTATGCATGCTTGCCATTCTCCTTTGGCTAAGTTAAAAGGCCAAACTTTTTTTTTTTTTTTTTTTTTTAAACATAGTTATAGGGCAAGAAGTTTCCATTATCAAAGTTCTTAATGAAGAATTTTGTTTGATCTCATAAGTACTTACATTTTGGCAGAAGCTAAGTTGTGCTTAATTTATGTGAAATATGCATTATGTCTAAAAAGTGATGAAAAGTGCCAACAATACATTTCATAGCAGCTCATTTTAAATCTATATAAATTTGAGTCAGAACTTTGAATTTTAAAGATTAATTTTTCTGTGCAGAACTTTATGCTGTAATACACTAAAACAAGTTGAACATCCAAAATCAACAAAGGAAAAAAAATACACAAAGCAGTAAGTGGTCTGCTAGCAGGCATTTGAAAAATTTATGAAAACAACAAACACTTTGCTTAGTTACCCTTTTCCCCCACCCCTTCAGACTGCATGTCTGCTTTTTAGTTATGGAAACCAAGTTATCAGAATCAATTTTCAACTGAAGTTAGATTTTTGTCTTTTTTTTTAAAGTCTAGAAATATTTTCTTTATAATATTTTCCTTTCAATTTTTCTAAAGAATATTTTAAGATTTCTATAGGTATGGAGTGATTATCATAGCTGTCTGAAATACAGAATTTGTTGAAGCTTTAGAAATGTCCAATTATGGACTAATATTTGCCCACTTTAGTACATTAATGTCCTCTGGCACAACACATAGCCTGAATCTGAAAATGGGTTAGCAATGATGCTCTGGAGAAATTAACTAATATAGTAACAGATAGTATAACTTGTGAATAATATATTGAGTATACAGCACTTTGCAAAGGGGAGAGTTGTCTCTTGAGCGTGTTCTCTCTTTTTATTAAGATAATATTTATAATATTACCTTAATTTATTATATTATTAAGATAATATTTGTTATGTTAGTAATTTGATGGTGCCTCAGCATCTGCTTTACCTTTGAGTGTATTTATTCATTAAGCATTCAACCATTGGAAAATTACTTAACGCTACTTCTAAGACAGATTTATAATCTATTCTAAATCTACTCTAAAGGTAATTTATATTACCTTTTCTTTCCTATTATTTCATTAGTCTTATGCATGCTGAGATAATTGTGACATACAATTGAAATATTGTTTCAAACAGCCTAGCTAAATTGTTCTGTCCTTTGAGAGAACCGCCAGTAGTACTGGAGTAGCCTGAAATTACTCCTGGCCTCTGCTTTTTACCAGTTTTAAGAATCAGGCAGTTTTATAGATTTGTGGACTGTATATTTAAAATGCTGTTTCTTGCCTAGTTAACATGAGAGTTTTTTCACCACATTATTGTTAAATTGGTGAATGTCTTTAATTCTAGTATTACTTATTTTACTTTATTCTTTGGAATACTGTATTTGTAGAAATGTTGATTTAATTAAAATTATGATAAAGATAAGGGTAAGGATGATAGAGCTAGCGTGTACTTTATTGTCATGCCACATGGTAGTGTATTTTGTTTCTGCTTTATATTTTAACTTGCCTGGAATTGCATGTCTGGCTTTCTTAGGGGGTGAAATGCACCCACATTTGATTTAATACAAGTAAGAATTGTGATAAGTGAATGTTACATTTTTTGTGTGTGTAGAAAAGTAGTGAAAAGGCTTACTTTGTACATGTTGCATAAAGTGTAACTTAGTCTCCCAAGTTGATGATGTCGCAGTTCAGTGTTTTGCAGTTAAGGGTACATTATATTGAAATCTCACAAAGCATCTTGTTTTTGTGCATCCACACATGCCAATAAGTGAATCATGGTGCCTTTCCCAAGCCTTGTATGAACAGGACTGGGGTAAGGGCTTGTCTTTCTTGCATCACACATTGAGTGCTTTGCCCAGGCTCTAAAAAGTAAATTCTGTGCTTCTCAGGCGATCGATAGCAGTTCTTTGTTGTGAAGTAGCTGCAGCTCCCTTTTTGTCCTTTTAATGCTTTGCAGTGTGTGTATACTGTTTATATTTCACTTCAACAGAGCTATTTATAAGATTTCTAAATTTACTGCTAAAATTAAGTTTGTTACCCAAAATGCTTGGCATGAGTCCTGCCTGACTTCTCAGGATCTATGCTACTTACAAATGTATCTCTATGCTATAGAATTAAAACAGAAAAAGCCTGCAGAAGGCAAATTCATACTGCTTGACTCAGCTCTTCCTTTCGGTGGTGTTTCTGTGGCCAGCCTCGCTGTTGCTTTACAACTTTCTGCAGAGCACCAAGTCTCTGGGCCTGGGCTGTGCGTTTAACCAAACCCACGCAGATTCGCCAAGCAGCCGCCGGGAGCCGGCTCAAACCCTTATTTCTCAGGCTGCTTTTTGACCATCAGCAGGAGAACCCCGAATCCCCGGGCAGCGGAGACCTCTGAGAGAGCTGCTTCTGTGTGCGGAATGAGGGCGGCTTTTCTGGCCCACGTGGCCTGAATTCGGTTCAGGCTGCTGACATTTAATTTATCTGCTGGGAGATTTCCTGTCCGGCTGCTTCCTCAGCTCAGCGGGCTTTGGAAAGACTTCCCTGGGGTTTCCTTAGGGCTTCCCTTCTGCTGGAGCGTGGTCTGGAGGGTTCACCTAATGGGTGCTTTAATTTAAGGGATCTTTTCTCAACAGTTGGGATGCTAGTGAGCCCTTTTCAATCCAGAAGAGGCATATTTAAATAAAACACAGGCTTTTGTTCCAGGCTTCCATCCACAGGAGAGTTAAAAGCTTCCACAGGCACAACATGTAGTCCATGTGCTGGTTGCTTTGAAGGGATTGTGGCTACGGGGAAGGACCATTTTCACCCTCTGTTGGTTTGAAAGACGCTTGTGCCGTGCCACGCCGGGACTAACCACGGGGACTGGCCGCGTGGTGCCTCGCTGAAGTGCCTGAGACGCACACAATTTAACTTTTGGAGAGACGAGCGTGTTTGTGCGAAGTGTCGCTTCCCTGCGCTGTCTGTCGTGCGTCCTCGCTGCCTTGCCGTCCTCTCCGCCAGCTTCTGCCTCGCTCGTGGCTTCATTCGGAAAGCAAAAAGTGCATGGGGAAGCGTGGGATGCACTTACTTACAAAAGAGCTTCTACTTGCAGGTTTTAGCTTGGATTCTCTACCGGGGAAAAGCCTGCGCTTTCCTTGGTGTGGAGACGGGGGGAGCGGGGAGGACGGTGCCTGTCTCCATCCGCACAGTGCGGGCCGCATCCAGGGGGAATTGCGCCCGGGCTGTCCCGCTCCGGCACGGCCCCGCGGAGCCTGATTGCCCCCGGCGAGGCGCTCCACGCCGTGCTGCATGCGCACACTGGGTTGCCACTGTTCTTTTTCCATTTGCAATCATCTCTAGGGCTCTTAACCTTTTATAAGGAGCTTTGGGCTTTGTTATTTAAGGAGGATGGGGACTGCAAAGCTACAGACGTTAACGTGCCTCGATACCGTGCAGGGCAGAAAACGCCCGTTCGTGTAAGGAATTAAGTTACACAAAAAAGTAGTGTTTCCAGCCTTGTTTCAAAAGTGTAGATTGTAGGTAAGAGCTTCAGTTTCAAATGTTATCAGAAGGTTATGAATGGAAATTATTTTTGCTCTTCAAGCTCCTGCCTGAATGCCATTAAAATGGCTGTTCATATTTATTTACCAAAAAAACCTCGGGATTGTAAGGGTTCCTGTGAATGCCTACGAAGAGGTGATGGATCCAGGGAAGCTAGAAATGGATATACCTATTTTGATTTTCTTTCTGGGACAGGATTAAGTGGAAGAAAAGCTAAAACATACGTTTAAATAACGTATTCACCCTGCTTCTAGAATAGTACCCCACTAGTCCAAAGTATAGGTGAATTATAGTTTCGGGTTTTGTGTATGTTCTGAAAAATCAGAGAGTTTTGATGTTTACACTCTGATTTTGAATCTTACACGGGTGTGTCCCTGTTTTTTTTTTTTTCCTGCAAAAATTTAACCACACAGTATACTGCTTTAAGACTGGATTTTCTTTTGATAGGCAGCCAAGGCTTTCCATGTTCCTGAGATATGTAGGGATTAGGGATCAAATTCTTGGGCTGTGTAAATGCAGGCTGATTCTGCCATCGTTTCAGTGAGAAACTTGGGTGCTGTTACCGAGTAATAATAACAATAACAATAATAGTAATACAGCTCCCACACAAATTGTTTTCTTCACCTAAGGCAGAAAATTTGTGAGAAGACTTAGGGCTATAATAAGAAGCAGTTGTAGCATTATTGCTCCTGCTTTGTAAGGTAAAATGAGTTCCAGCAGAGCTGTGCATCTTGTACAAATATATTTAATAATTTTATTACTTCATCGTGAGTGTTACCTTTGAAACATGCAAGGTATTCAAGCTTTTTGAGAGCAAACATAAGATTTTTCTTCTCATGCTTTATTGCAAAATTTAGAAGCACCAGGACAGTCTTTTTGAATTGTGTTGATGGTACTTAGTATTAAAAGTAAATAGAGAAATGATGCAATTAGCTAAAAGCTATCAGTACAGACTCTGCCAAGCAAATAGTTCTAAAGAGAAGTTCCTTCAGGTTGTACTCGTTGGATGGGAGACCCATAGGTAAATAAAATGCCCTATATAAATAGATCAGTATTTATTTACGAAGAACTCTTTTGGAATTTGGTAAAAGCTGTCTTGCATTACAGTCAGTCTTGGTTTGTGCCTACTCTATCTAATTTTAGGGGAAGAAGAATTTGAGAATTGCCTTCTTGTCATGCAGCCTTTTTTTGTGTGTGTGTGTGTTTGTTCTTCGAGCACATAAAGCCAGAAGAAGAGCCATAGTTTTATGGTTTATATTGTATTGTTATTATAGGGAAAGGAATAGGAACGATAGAACGTATAGGATTCTGAAAGTAACCAAAGGATTTGCAGCAACTTGTGAGATCTCTTGCCTTTCTAGATAATAAAGCCAAGTGAATTCTTGATGGATTTCTGGGTTCATTTTGCTGTTGGGTGTGTAACTTGCAGTTACGGGGAAGCGGTGTGTGTACCTGTATCAAGAACCATAGCTATTTCTTGACTATCATGTATCTTTGTCTTTCTTTTTTTTTTTTTTCCTGCAGCTTTTGAGGAGCTTGAGAAGGCTCTAAGTATTGCCCAAAAGACAGAGGAAGCACGGAAAAAATTGCAGGCAGAAATGGATGAAAAAATCAAAGCAGTAGAAAAGGCAAGTGAAGAAGAGAGGGTAAATCTTCAACAGGAGTTAACCAGAGTGAAACAAGAGGTGGTTGAAATTATGAAGGTAAAAGCTGAAACTCATTCTGTTTTATTGGTTTTAATCTAATTGCTCAGTAATAGCTAAAACTATAGCTGTAACCTACATTAGTTTATCAGAAGTTTTAAAAAATCTTGCTGTTTAAAAGGTCTGGAAAATTTAATTTACTTAAAGCTGAAGATGATATAGAAAATTCTCTAGATGGATTTTTTCTTTAAACATTTAAAATCAGTGTGTTAAAAACTTTGTAAAATGAAAATGCTGCTTTAAGTTTCAAAGTGTGTAATAATTTTATTTATTCAAAGTGAAGAGAAACCTTATAAGCAGTCAGTATACAGGATTATCAACATTTGAACTTCTGGCTTGTGAAACTTTTAAGAATAGAAAAGAATGCTACAGATAGAAGTCTTCAGTGAATCTGAATTCAGCTTTGTGGAAGAGTGTTTAGAAAATGTGGTATTTTCTGTGGAAGACTTGAGAAAGAAGATAAATGGCTTAAGGCTTGTAGGTAACATCTGATAGGGCTTAATAGTAAGCCTATTTAGTTGTTGTTGCTCGTTTAAATGAAACAAAAGGACAGTCTTGGTGTCCCTTGAGGGTGCGTTGCCTTTCTTACAAAGAGTTGCCTTTCTTTTTTGACTTTAATAAGGTATTTTCTTACTATTTAGTATTTGAGAGTCAGTTCTTTTTGACTTTGCTTCACAGAAGTCTTCAGAAGAGCGTGTTGCTGAACTAGAAAAATTCCATAAAAAAGAAATGGCTACCAAAGATCAGGAGCTAAATGAGAGATTACAGGCCCAAGAAAAGGAGTTCCAGGAGCAGATGAAGGCAGCTCTTGTAAGCATACGTGTAGAAACGTGTAGAAAATCACTTTGATAAATGTGAGGTGGGACTAGAAATTTCTCGATGGTATCGTAATTTCAAGTCTCCTTCTCACCCCATTCCACAGTGGGAACTCTTCTGCACTCGAAAATATGGGTGCCCTCCATAAGTCAAGATGCTCAGAGGCTTCAGCAGCACAAAAGGAAAACAACTGTAGTACTTTAGGCTGAATAGTGATAAATAATCACTGTAATTGTCCACTGATGGTTGTGATTTGTGGAAACTTTGTTTTTTAAACTACCTTTTTGTTAGACTGTGAGTTTCTCTCTCTGGATCTTTGTAGATTGGTCGCAGCAACTAGAAAAAAATAGGTGTTGTTACCAGAAGGTGCTCGTGGGCAGGGTTATGTGTTCATGGTTTTTTTTTTTTTTTTTTTTTGACTTTGGGGTGGAATTTTGTTCTAGATCAGGCTTGCAGGGACCATTAGGGTTCTTTGTCCTTTGTAACCTGTAGCTTGCTTGAGATCATCAGGCAATCTTACCTAACAGACATTAGATATTCTTTTGGGCTCAAGATCTCTGTGGTGGTTGGATGACTAGAACTGCATGACCCCGATAGTCCCTTTCTCATGATATTCTTCTGCCTATTTTTAAGGTTATTTTTAATTATGAGGGATAGAAGCTTAAAATACATTGTTGAATCGAATAGAATCAAGTGAAGGTTGATCTTTACTCCTCTAAGCAGCAAAGTAAGGAATAGCTTTTAATTAACAGTGGTAATCCAATCCAAAATGAAATACTTGAGTAGCATTATGTTGCTCCTACAAAGAAGAGTAGAAGTTTTATGGGTGAAAAGAAAAAATAGCAATCATTTGCAATAATTTTACTTACACAAATGTAATAAAAACTGTGTGTATGTGGAGAAAATACAGAGGATTGGTGTATACCTCCTGTTAACTGCTTTGTAAATATCCCATTATCCTGCTTTGGAAGGTGTCATAACTCTAGTTTGATGTTTTACTCATAATTTTTTGATACAGGAAAAAACTCAAAGCGATTGTTTAAAAACCCTGCAAGAACAAGAGCAACAGGAAGCCCTTGCCTTAGAAGAATTAGAGCTGCAGAAAAAAGCAATACAGTCAGAGTGTGACAAGAAACTTCAGGAAATACATCAGGAAGTAGAGACTTATAGAACTGTGAGTAAAGCTGCTGAAAGAGCAAACATTTTTAAAGAATTCCTTTCTGTTTATATTTTACAGGTTTACAATTACTGTGGACTTTTTGTGGTGGATTTGTATGGAAAGAAGTCTTGCAATGCTTTTTGCAGTGACAGAAATTAATGTACTGTAATAGCATACTGGCAACCCCTAGATTTTTACATGATCAGATGACAAAATGTATAAATATATTTGATTTGTACAAGTTGCAGGAGATGTGTTCATATCCACATGCTTAGTTTTATTAAGACTTTTATCTTTTACCTTGTGGATATTGCTACCATACAGACACTTACAAGAATGCTTGAGTAAGTAGAAAGTTTGCTTAATTTTTGAAGGATCTTTTGCTTTGTCACAAGTAAGATTTTATTACTTGCTAATAGAACCATTTGTTTTACTCAACCACTTCCAAATACTAGTTTGGAATTTTGCTTATAGAAGAGTTTTAACATTAAAGCAGCAATTTTGTGTGAGGTGCAATTGAGGTAAATTTGTAGATATGTATAAAGCCCAATAATTATTCTTACAAAATTTCATGTGCATTATTTTGTTTTAATTAGTTTAATTCTTTCCAGGTTTTTATTGTATCTGTTTGCCATGCAAAGAAATATAAAACTTTAATTAGCTCAAGGAAGCAACATTAAGAACTGACTAGTCAAATGAAAAGCATATATAAAAAGTTGATATTCATTGTAAGTAATAGAATATGTAACTTATAATTGTATTTGCAATTTTTATTTATTTTTTAATTATTCAATCAGTTCTTCGCATTTTGAGTGATCACACTTTTTTAAAAACTTTATCTGTAACAGAGGATTCTTGAATTGGAAAGCTCTCTTGCAAAGTATTCACAAGATGACAGAAAACAATCAGGGGAATTAAGCATTCTGATGGAGTCTGAAAAAACCCAGCACACTAAGGAAATCAATGATATGGTTGAAAAACACAAGGAAGAATTAGAAAATGTGAAACAGCACCAGGAAAAGCTTTGGACAGAAAAACTTCAAGTCCTAAAGCAACAACATATAACTGAGATAGAAAAAATGAGAGAGAGACAAGAACAAGAAATAGATGCAATACTGAAAGAGAAAGAAACGGTTTTCCGTGCACACATAGAAGAGATGAATGAAAAAACATTAGAAAAACTTGATGTGAAACAAACAGAGCTAGAAGCACTGTCTTCTGAACTATCAGAAGCACTAAAAATACGCTATGATTTAGAACAAGAGCTCTCAGAATTGAAAAATAAAGTGAGTGAAGTAAAGCAAGAATCAGAAGCAAAGTTGGAAGAACAAAGGAACCACCACAAGCAAGAGGTCGAAATGATGTTAAAAGAGCACGCAACTTCTATTCAAGGAGTTGAGAAGGTACTCAAAGAAGAACTGAACCAACTCAAACAGTTGTTGGAGGAAAAAGAAAGAGATTTGGAGGAAGTAAAAGCACATGAACAGAAATTAAATGAATCTGTGGAAAGATCTGAAAGTGAACTTGTCCAAATGTCTGCAAAGCTAGAGGAGCTCTCTCAGTCCCATCAGAGTACCTCTAGGGAGCAAGCAAAGAATTATGAAGAGGAATTAGCAAAGCTGCAGCAAAAACTGACAAACGTAGAAAGTGAAAAATTGCAACTAAATGAACAGATAGTAAAAACTGAATCCCAGCTGAATGAAGTTAAGAGTGAATTAGAATTATACACCTCTCAGGTACGTGACCTGAAGCAGCATCTGCAAGAGCAGAGCAATGAAAATAAACAAAAAGTAAACTCTCTAACACAACAGTATGAATCTCAATTGAAGGATCTAGAAAAAGAGGCTGATCAGACAAAGAAGAGTCTGTCTGAGAAGGAAGATGAAATAGAACACATGAAAAAGTTACAGAATGAACAAATGGAAGAGCTGAAACAGAACTTGTCAGCCAAAGAGGAGAGAATTCATTCTTTACAAGGAGAATATGAAAATAAATTGAAACATCAAGAAAACAAGATGGAAAAAGTTAAGCAGAGAGCGAAAGAGATGCAGGAGACTTTCAAGAAGAAACTTACTGAGCAGGAAGCTAAACTAAAAAAAGAACTTGAAAACAAGCAGTTGGAATTCAGTCAGAAAGAGAGCGAGTTCAATGCTAAAATATTGGAAATGGCACATGCCAGCTCAGCTGGAATCAGTGATGCTGTGTCAAAATTGGAATCCAATCAGAAAGAGCAATTAGAAAGTCTTGCTAAGGCTCACAGGACAGAATTAGAAGAAATCACCCAGATTTGGGAAAAGAAACTCAATCAACAGGTTGAAGAGCTGCAGGAAAAACATGAGGTGGAACTGCAGGAGAAAGAGCAAGAAGTCGGAGACCTGAAGCTGAAACTTGCCGCCCTCAGTGCGGAGAACGAGGGCTCCAGAACTGAAATAACCCAACTGAAGGAAGAACAGATGAAGAGGGAAGAGGCCCTGAACAAAGTGCAAGAACAGCTAAAGCAGTCATTGGCTAAGTTGGATGTTTTGTCCAGTAGTGAAAGTGACCTGAAAATACAGCTCAAAAAACTGGAAGAAGATCTTAATCAATGTGAGAAGGACCGCTCAGGACTTCAGGAACAGCTTAGCAACCAGAAAGCAGTAGAAGAGGAGCACAAAGCTAAAATTACTGAGCTTACAGATACGCTGAAAACACTTGAGGAGAAAGTCCAAACTATGCAGTCTTCTCAGTGTAAAGATCATGAAAATTATGAGAAAAAAATAGAGGCGATTCAACTGAAAGAAAACGAGTTTCAGAGGTTGTCGGAAGAACTCACAGCACAGTTAGATACTTACTGGAAGAATGCTGAAGCTCTATTACAAACAAAAAGCAATGAATTAATTGAAAAATGTAATGAGAAAATCAGCAGGGTAACATGCAAAATCATAGATTGTGAACAGCGAACCACAAAAATTAAAGAAGCAGTGTTAATTAAAAAGGGTAAGATTCCCGAACTAGAAGCTCAGCTTAAAGAAGTAACTGAGCATCACTCTGCTGTAAGTAGTTCTTTGCAAAAGTCAATGCAACAGCTGCAAGAGAAAGACAATTTAATTACGTCCCTGAGAGTTGACATTGAGGGACTTGTAACAGAAAAGGAGCAACTGCAAAAAGAAGGAGGGCATCAGCAGCAGGCAGCATCAGAGAAAGAAACATGCATAACACAGCTGAGGAAGGAGTTATCAGAGAATATCAATGCTGTCACCTCAATGAAAGAAGAACTTCAGGAAAAAGAATCTGAAATCTCTGCTCTCAACAAAACAGTGAATGATCTTAATGCTAGGCTGGAAAACACGGTGAGTTTAACCGAGAAAGAAGCAGCTATGTCTGTGTTACGTGAACAGCATCAGAAGGATCAGGTGCAGCTGTTAAACCAGGTGCAGGAGTTGTCATCCCGAGTTGAGGCACTGAGCGAAGAGAAAGCGTCAGCCCTTGAGCAGGCAGAGCACTGGATGACCAAGCTGACAGAGTGGAAGAAGAAGGCACAAACAAGGTTTACACAAAATCACGATACTATAAAGGATTTGCAGAGCAAACTGGAGCTAAACAATACCCAAGCCAGTAAAAAAGACGAAGAGCTGAATAAACTGAAAGAGGAGCTGGCTAAGCAAAGGGAGAATCTGGATAGTTTACAAAGTGCTTTGGAGCAGAAGCAGAGCCAGAGAGAAAAGCAAGAGAGCGAGTGGACTGCACAGTTAAAAATCCAAGCAGCAAGAATTGCTGAGCTAGAAGAACACATTGCTCAGAAAACTTCAGAAAACAATTCCTTGATGGAGGAACTTAAAACACATAATGAGCAAAAAGTCACAGAGCAAAAGGAGATAGCCTTGCAACTTCAGCAGGCAGAGAAGGTGGCTTTTGAAAATGACAATAGGTTTAAGGAAGCTAAAGAAAAAGTGCTTAATCTTGAAAAGAAAATAAGTTCACTGAAGGCTGAATTTGAGGCAAAGGAAAGGGAATTTGAAGAAATTAAATCAGCGATGCTTAAAAGCAAAGAGGAAGAACTGAAAAGACTAGAAGAGAGACTGAATGCAGAAAACAGTACAAAGTTATCAGATCTGAAAAAGAAGGCAGAGCAAAAAGTTGGTTCTATTAAAAAGCAATTGATGTCTCAAATGGAAGAAAAGAAACAGCAACTTAAGCAAGAAAGAGAAAATCAGTTAAGAGACTTGGAACAAAAAGTGCTGGAAAGAGAAGCCAAAATTGAGTCCTTGGAAGAAAAACTCAAGTCAACAAAAACTGCTACAGAATTAGAGGAAGAAATGCTGCAGAAAGTAGAGAGTGCAAAAGCTGCTGTAGAACAGGAAAAGAATAAAATGCTTGAGAGTGTCCAACAGACATATGAAGAGAAAATACATGTATTAGAGAAGGACTTATCTGAAAAAGATGAATTGTTGCAGAAGTATGAAAAGGAGCAGAGAGAGAGTAATGATTCTCATCTAGAACTGCAAAGCGAACAGGAGAAGCTCTTCCAAAAACTGGGATGTGTTGAGAAGAGACTTCATGAGGAACAATGTCTGACCGAAAGCCTCAGGAAAGAACTTGAGGAGCAAACTAAAAAATACTCAGTGTTAGTGGATGAGCATGGTCGTTGTGATGGTGAGTTAGCAAGTAATAGGGAGGAATTAAAAGCTAAGGAGCAAAAATATCATGATATGGAGAATATAATTGGAGATTTCCAGAAAAGGTTGCAGGAAAAGGAGGCGGTCAGTCAATCTTTAGAAGAGAAGATAAGAGAGCTGGAGAATAATCTAGTAAAGGAGAAGGAAGTGCACCAGACTGAGATGGAAGATAGGAGCTTGAGATATGAAGAAAACCTTAAAAGTTTACAGCAACAGCTGGATGAAAGAAATGACCGCCTGAAAGCTTTCGAAGGAAGTGCCGAAGAAAAGGCTAAATCTGATTTGGAGCTGGAGAAGTTAGTGGGTGATCTGCAGGCCCAGCAGAAGGACCTGCAAACTAAACTGGAAGAGACCGAACGGGAGAAACAGAAACTGCGCAAAGATGTGAATAATCTTCAGAAAGACTTGCGCACTCTGCGAAAGGAACATCAGCAGGAGCTTGACATGGTTAAGAAGGAGTCCTTAGAAGAGATGGAGGAGAAAATCAGGTAATTATTTTTTTCCTTGTCGTGTTATGTTGCTTTGCTTTGTTTTTAACCACTTAAATCTGAAGATGAGTCCTCTTTGTCCTCTTTTTAAAACTAAGATTGTAACAATGAAATAACAACTGGAATATATTTTCTGTGATTTTGTAAAGAATCTAGTTTAAAAAGAAACAGCAAAAAAAGAACAGTTTGAAACTAGGACTTCATTCATGACCATATAAAACAGTATTTGAGTCATAAGCTTTTTTTTTTTTCCAAAATATCATATATTGCTCTTAATTTGCTTAATGTGTTATAGTAGTCTTGGTCATTTTCTGTATTGTCAGAATAAATGAATTCATTTTTTCTTCAAACAGGAAATGAAATTTATTAGAAGTTAGTATTGAGTTTGTGAAGTTAGTGTCGTGTCAGACAAGTGCAATTGAGAATTTCTCATATGCAGTACAAAAAATATGGTAGGCTGTTCAGAGCTCGAAGAGGTTCTCAAGCAAGCAATTCTCTAAAATTTCCACATTTATTCTTTACTTCCTATTCCCTGTTTTTTTTTTTTTTAATGAAACACCTATGTCTTCTAGGTGACTTTGGTATGGGGGAGGAGGGAGGCAAGGAGTTGGGCAAATGGACAAAAATCCCACAGGATTCAAATACTACTACATCCCTCAAACCCAGCCCATTCTAAAATAGTTTTGGAGAAATTTCCGGATCCTCCACCTTCCTAAACTGTTCTCGCACTGTCTTTAAACATGTTTATGTCCTCAGTGTATTTCTTGATATTTTGTACAGATGTGAACAAGAAGACATTGAGTTAAAGCACAACTCCACCTTAAAGCAGTTAATGAGAGAATTCAATACTCAGCTGGCTCAAAAAGACAGGGAGTTGGAAACCGCTGTAAAAGAGACCATCAGTAAGTGAAATACTAATGTAATTATAGTCAATAAAGGTTAAAAAAATGGCCAGCAAGCCATTTTCTTCAAATCTTTTGGGTGAGGAGTTTCACCTGGGAGTTTGGTAAAAAGTACTATATATAGTATAATTCAGTGCTACTTAGAGAACTCAGGGAAACATCTTCTTTAGATTTATTTAATTTTTAACTGTAACACAGTTAGAAAGCACTTCTGTGTGTGTTTTTCCTTTCCCCATAGACTTGATCTTTGATGTGGCTCTGTGTAGGCCTGCATCTGTCGCGATAGGAGTTACTGATGATAGCCATAACAGACACAGTTACTATCATTTTGACATCTGTACACAAAAATAGAAGGAGAGCATATTTTTAAGGGTGCAAGTCCAAAGAGGGTGGTAAATTTTCATTTTAATGCTACATGGAATTGAACAACTCAAACCTGTTACACTTCAATCCAACCTTAAATGTATGGCACTGAGGGACATCTTTGTTTCTGGAAATTTGCAACAGTTTCAGTTCTCTTCTGTAGACAGAGCAAGAGAGAAAGTCATAAACAGTGTTTAGCAATTGATTCTAACTTTCAGAAATAAATTTAGACAACAGGTAGGAAAAATTTATGCTAATACCCAACTGTAGACAGCAAACTATATACATTGGAGTCCTGACAAAAATATTACTGATATTGTTTGTGAAAATGAATTGCATAACACTTCTTTTGAATGCACGTCTTCTACAGTTATCTTTAAGCTTCTTTAATACTCTTGTGACATATAATTTATCAAAATAATCGTACTTTTCTTAATTACCTGACTTTTTTTTTTTTATATATAGGTAAAGCCCAGGAGGTAGAAACTGAGTTGATGGAAAACCATCACATGGAGACAACACAGTTGCATAAGAAAATAGCAGAAAAAGATGATGATCTAAAAAGAACTGTGAAGAAATATGAAGAAATCATTGAGGTATCTTTCTGAAAAATGATAAGACTGTGTACATTTTGATATATTTCTTTCCTTTGTCTCGTTGTAAATTTAGACAGAAGAGTAGAATTTTTGATTGTAAAGATATTTTTGAAACCTACTGCTTGCCACCATTGTGCTTTGTACATGTTGTGACCTAGCCATCCCTTTGAGGTGCTCGGAATTAAAATGTTTGTGTTTTGTAAGACGTAAAAACACTAAAAATTATTCCCAATTCTGATCCTTCCGTAAGAACTTACATGTCCTTACATCCATGCAGACCTCCAACAGTTTGTAATATTTACTGAATGCAAGCAGTTTCCAGGTTGAAATGAGGAAATTCAGCAAGTTAAACAAGTTAAGGTTTTACTGGACTTAGTTTGTTGGGTTTTTGTTTTGTTTTGTTTATTTTAAGGATGGACAACGCTTTGGTTGTGAGACATCCTCACCTTCTTCTTTAATATTCTGGGGGACCCATCCATAGCCCTTAAAGTGAGGCTCTGTTTTAAGCAGGAGGCAGTCTGTCTGCATGGGTTTTATGATAGTGAAGCTTGAGTTTTTATCTGTAAGTGAACAGTGTGTCTGCATACTTGCAAATAGACATAATCTTGCTCCAGTAACATGACAACCAGAAGTTGGCAGCCAACTTCAGTCTGAGGATACTTTACCTTCCATGGATGCCTGCTGTCTTGGTCAAGTAGGAATTTACATGGGGTAAGAACATGGTTGACTACAAAAGACTGAATATTTTTCAGTGCCAGACTATACATTAAGCTAGAGTGCAGACTTTAATTTTGCTAGTTTTTAGCACTTTTTGCATAAGTAATTTAGTAAAAATTGTCTTCTCCTGGAATAGAAGCAGTAGTAATAAATGGAAATGAACTTGTAGTTTATGCTCAATTGCCAGTCCAAAGAGCTGTGTACTGGGCAGGTCTGAGTGCTCCATGCTATTAAAAAAGCCCAAGCCTGAAGGCAGCCCTGCTATTTGTACCTCAAACAGCTTAGATAGATAGGGCATTTCTTTTGTTTCCTAATTTAGAAAAGTAACAGAGTATGCAATGGTGAAGTAAGCTATTTGTGCCATAGATATAAATTCCAAATTCCAGGACTATTTCTCACCTTTCTCACATCTTGTCTGCATGTATAGTCTGTGGCCATTCAAGTGCATGCTGTTTAGGTTCAGTAGGTCTGATTTGAAGTGCAATTTATTTTTTCTCTGTTTTTGATGCATTCTGAACATCTGAACATATTTTAACAAAAACAGTTGACAGAATCTGTTAGCTTGTTCCCTAAAAACTATTGTGAGCTAATAGTTAAGAAATATATATGCTAAACTGAGTGTGTGATATTCTTTGAGATCTCTACTAGAAATAGGAACGTACAGCATCGGCAAACGGGTGAGATTTTTCAGTAGAACCTAAAGTTATCAGTTATTACCCCCTACTTGAGTTGTGATAGCTCTGAGAAATTTCACATCAGGATATTAATGCAGAGTCTGTGAGGTTTCTCTGTGCCATAAATGGTGGGTAGACTAAGCAAAGATAATGTTGTTTGCAACAATGGATTTTGCTCACTTAGCTTTATAGCCTCTCACTGGGTTCTACACGTGGTTAATGTTGCTAGGGATTGGTTGAGCTCGATGTGAGTGTACACCCTTAAAGACTAGCAGGAATAACTCACTCCATAAAACTTAATATGATTCATTTGTGAAGCACTGTCCTGATACTTCTCTTGCTTTATCAGGCGTTCACATAGGATTTCATTAAAGTCTCCATAATTAAAGGACTCAATCAGAATAGCTTGTAATTGGAGGATTGTGATTTTTCTTCTGCTAAACTGTCATTAAATATCATTAAAGAGAA
The DNA here is from genome assembly GCA_013389825.1 of Crypturellus undulatus. Taxonomy (NCBI): domain Eukaryota; kingdom Metazoa; phylum Chordata; class Aves; order Tinamiformes; family Tinamidae; genus Crypturellus; species Crypturellus undulatus. The sequence goes on from VWPW01000036.1 coordinate 84,071, forward strand.
ACTGAACGCTGTACTGCAGTTAGCTTATCTTAAGCCTTTGTGTGAGTTAAAAATGAAATATCTAATTTTAGCTGTGTAATCTTTCATTTGTCGTAATGCCTCCCATATGGATACAGGATAGGCTTTATGATTAAGAATTGAGAAATTATGGCTTTATTGGAGTCTTAATCTATAATTGTAATTAAATCAGAACGTGTTCTGTACATTTTCTTAATTTGGCAGATGCTTTACAAAACAGTACATTCTTGAAAAAGCTTCTGTAGTGTGTTGGATCATGTATGATCTCTAATATTTTTGGATTTTAAATTATAATCTCTGCTCAGGGAATTTCTATAAAGAATGTCTTACAGGTTCCTTTTTACAGCAGTGTCATTCATCATTTTGAGTTGAATTTCTTGCCTTTCTGCTACCTTCTATAGCTAAGAGTGATGGGCATGCAATTTTGCATTATTTCGGTGTTTGGTAGTCTGGAAAATGTAAGAATTCAGATTCGCAATATATAAAAAAGAGGAAAATAGAAACAACTAATTAAGACAGGTTTTGGTATTTTTTAACTAGAGGAGTTAAACCACCTATAAGACAAATCTTAGACAAATTGGGTTCTTTCTTTTTTTTTTTTTTTTTTTNGTATTTTTTAACTAGAGGAGTTAAACTACCTATAAGACAAATCTGCGACAAATTTGGTTCTTAGTGTTTTTTTTTTTCCTAGGCTGATGTTTTCCTAGGCTGATGAGCTAGGAAAAATCATGTGAATGATGAAAAAAAAGCTTACTTTGGTGGGGATCATGACATTTGAGATTGAGTAGGAGTTTTTATTGAGGGTAGCTTCTAGGCCATAAAACTTCCTCAGCCCAGGGACTTGCCATGCACTAACTTTGGGTTTGTTTTGAGGTGTGTGTTTATTCTCCAGCAGGATATAAGGAACATATTAAAAAGTGGTTTTACAGGAAAACAATCCTTATTTTCTCATAGTGTACACTCATTTTTCTAAGTCTGGAGCATTGCTTTCCATTTACTTTTTTCAGTGAATATTGTATATTACTATAGCCTAAGATTTTGCATGGGTAAAAATTTTGACCAGCTGTTCCATTACTGTTAACGGTGTTGATAAGTTGTAAAAATTTGATCTGTACTGATTAGGTTACTCTTGAATGCTGCTTTAGTGCTAGTGAAAGGTATTTCATCATTCAAAATGCTAACTGTAATCGTAACTATTCGTAATTGTTCAAGGTTTGCAGAATTTTGTTAAGTTCCTGTGGTTTTTTTTCTCTCAATGTCTTTTGTAGTCCTGTAGTGTAAGTGGCCTTAGTATGTACAGAGTCTCAAATATCCACCTCTGTGTGCATGACATAACTTCTTTGTTTGCTTTGTTAGATGCTAAGCGCTAAGATGATTAGTTGTATAAGTGGAAAAAAAACATTTTTTTTCATTCTGAAGGCTCGTGAAGAAGAAATGACAGCAAAAGTTCATGAGTTGCAGGGACAGCTAGAAAAATTGCAACAGGAGTACAAGCAAAGGACGGCAGAAGTGGAGCGTCAAAACAGTGAAGTGAGCTGGCATTAACATTTGCTAACTTTCAGTGTGAATTGCTTATAAATCCCTGTTGTTTCCTGTTAATTGCATTTGATTTATGTTCTGGTCTACACTGTCCCGTGCAATTTACGTTCTGTTAAATGTTAACTTTGAAAGTGAACTTTTTATAATCTGCAGCATTGGATAATATCTTTTTTTTAATGGTTTGTTTACGAAGTCCAGTTCTGCTTTGAGAGGAGGTTGCCTTGCACTTCCTTTTTTTTTAATATTTATTTTACTGGAAGCACTTTAGAAGGAAAGGAAAACAAGTTGGACCATTTTTAAATGTCTTTTTGAATTGAAATGCCAATGGACACTGAAATAGTTCCATATCCTGAATCCGTAAAGTATGGCCAGTTACATTTATTTCTTAATTGAGACTAGGGTCAGTACCTGCTTTGGTCTTTCTGAGAAAGAGTTTTTCTCTGACTGATAAAAATATTGCTAAGAAAAAATATGTGAGATGTTGAGTAATGATGAGATCATTAATATAAAACTTATTTTAAAATGTTCCATTTTAATAATAGGCCAGTCTCAGCAGAGGGACGTAAGGCTTTTAAGTTGGCACTGCAAACTCACCATATAAACTAGTTCATTTTCTTCAGTTTTGATGGGAGATAATACAACTCCTAATGTTTGTTCCTTCTCCATTACACTTTACACTTACTTGTAATACATTTTTATTAATATTCTATGACAAACAAGTTTCATTTTCATAACTAGGAAAGCAGAAACAATTGTATTGGACTGCCTTGTACTCCGTGGCAGTTTTTTTGAGAAACTCAAAGGAGTTGTTCCATCCATGGTTGGTATAAACTAATTGAGAAACCTTCATTGCTTGTAGACAGCCTTATTTTAAAAGATAAATATTATGCTGCTTGGAAGGGAAAAAATGATTTCTGTGATAGTCTATGTTCTGTAAATACTTACATACAGCTAAAGCACCAGGTTGAAAGTATTTGCAGTGTAAGAATGGGATTTTTTGGATAAATGTAAAGGAGTTAAAACTCTTAATTTTAGTGGAGTTTAGGCAGCAGCATTTCTTGAGGTATCTTGGGAATTCCAACTAAACTCCAATTCAGCAAATATTTTACAAGCTTTCTTTTGCAGCCTTCTATTTGAACTGAATGTGGATCTTATACTTCATGCTCAGAAATTACTCTCACTGGCAACTTCATCTCAAAAGGACTTCATTGGCATATTAGTCAAATTACGCTATTGAATGTATTTTCTCAAGTGTCAAATAGATATTTACACTGCCTACCACCCGTAACAAAGTGGGTTTCCAGTCAATTTTATCAGTATTTCAGGAGTGGACTCTGAGACTCCTTTAACTCAGTCCATGCCAGTGGGGAAAGGTAGTTTTTTCTCGCCTTAGTTGTTCTTTTTCCTTCAGTGCCAGGTCAGTTGTCTTTAGCTGAGTAGAGGTAATTTTTTGTTGGCAGCTTATTTTTGTTGTCTAAAGTTTGAATCTTCTGACTCGCAGAAGATTTTCTTTGAAAACCTGTGTTGCTTAGTTGTTACTCTTAAGACAAAATTTATGTGTAATGCATCTACTTTTAAAATGATGGATGGCTACACATTTCTACAATATTTGTCTAACTGTGCTAAATAGCTGGCAAATACTATCCTTAAGCATTAGTCTTGGGGTTTCAAAATACCAGAAATTGTCTTGCTTGATGAGAAAGTAAATGCCTGGTAAGGTGATTAAACACTGCAAAAACAGAGATCCACAGGGGAACAGTTTTCACCGCAATTCTATTTGCAGAGTGTTAGAAAATCCACAGATTTTATGAGAGATGGCAATAGCTTTCCTTTTCACCACATCTCCAAAGAGACTCAGCAAAAATCAGGGGTAGTATGTAACATTCTGTACTCTCTGAGTGAAGCTTTGGGTTAACTTAAAAAAGATATTTCACACATAAATTAATTGATACTGAAATGATTTTATAACCTTGATTTATACTAAAGCCTTATTTTCCCTAGAGTCTGAACACTGAAAAAGATGAGAATTTTCAGCCTCTAATTGTTTCTGTGCTCATAAGCATTGCTAACTTTCTAAGATGTAGAGGTCAGGAAACTGTTAACTTAGTTCAGATAAGTCTTCCCATTTCCAAATTCAACTTTAAAAAATAGAGAGATACAGTGTTGTCAATAGCATTAATAGCATACATTCTTTTTCTTTTTACTCTTTATTCAATGCATGATAGAGTCACTATTAATATTAAATATTAAAATATTTTTATATATGAAATATATAAATATATATAAAATATTAAAATGTCTGCATTTTGTTTTTCTTGTTGCTATTCCAGGTAATAATAACAGAACTTCAGGTAAGTTTTTTGCCTTTTTTGGTTTATCTCTACAGATAATTCTGTTTCATACCAGTTTGAAAGCAAAAATACTCCCTATAACAGTATTAATTAAAAGGAGAAAAAAGTTTATTCAAAAGCTACCTGTGATATATCTACGGCAATTTATTGATTATTTCTATGTTTGGCTGTTCTTTCAGGCACAGCTTGCACAGAAGACAACGCTCGTCAATGATTCAAAATTGAAAGAGCAGGAGTTCAAGGAGCAGGTAGGGGTGCTGTTTAACAAGGCAAAACTATTCTCAAGACATTTGTATTTACAGTTTTAAAAGTTTTCTTTTTTCTGAGTGATTGTGTAACACGCCATCCACACAGGTGCTGTGGAAATGAAATGTAAGCAAAATGATGTGGGGTCATATGGCTTTTACGTGTGGACCTTTGCATTGTATTCCTCATTTGCATAAACATTTGCATAATGAAAAATGTAAGAGTGTATTTCATGAAATTATAGTTCTCTTTTTTCTAAAATAAACCTTTTTGAAGTGAAGTACGATTTTGTTTTTTTTTTAAATGTGAGTATATTAATGTGTTTAGGTATATAAATATGTATATATGTATAATATTTGCTGTTATGTAACTTATGTATCTACATCTGCAAAGTAATCTTGTCTTAAATAGAGACAGCTTTTAATGACACAATTTTTAATCTCCTTTTTTTATAAAAAAAAAAGTAATCTTGCTTTCCAAGTAGATTGCAAGGCTCAGCCAAAAGCTAATGCTAATAATATTAGTGCTAAGGATAATTAATAAATTATGCTTAATTTTAACTGCTTGTGAACATGTCTTATCTTTTTGACTGCTGACTGTTTAGATTCATGTACTAGAAGACCGACTGAAAAGTTATGAGAAGAACATGTATGTCACAACAGTTGGAACACCATACAGAGGCAAGTACATGCTTGTTTTTCGTCAAAGATTAGATTTTCTTGAAAGATGTGATTTGGTTTAGTTTTTTTTTTGGGGGGTGACATCTTCTGTTTTGTCTTGTTTGCCATAGCGGAGCTTATGCATGATTTCAGAAAAGCATCTCTTGTTTTTGCTTTTCTTTTTAAGTCCTACAAGTGCAAGTCCTACTCTGTATCAGTTCTTTTTCAGGCTTTATATGCCCATGGAGGGAGTGATGCAGTGTCAACAGAATTGGGGCAGAGAGAAATAACCTGCTTATCTTGGCTAATTGAATATTAATAAACACTTTTATGTCTTGTAAAAATTCTTAAAGATTTTGCAGTTCTTTCATAGCACATCTTGGCTTCTATTATCCAGATGACTAAAATTCTTTTGCTCTAGATCTTCTGCTCTGACATACTGATCACAGGATCAATTTCAGTTTTTTTTTGGTTAACAAGTGCTCTGTTCATATCTGTTAATATTAATCTTCTAAAAGATCACTTTTATATTTGCATGACGTCAACCACATCATTTATATTCCATTATTATTTTTAACCTCTCCTCACTACCTCTTTGCTGTCATGTTACCTATTTTTTCGTACTTTAAAGGCCTAACTCTACAAGTTGCAACAGGTTTAGTTTCCTGTGAGTCCATGAGACTGACCTTGTGTTAAATCATGCATATTTCTCTTTTCTTCTGTTCTGTGTTTGGTAAAAGTATGCAAAGTTATTACTTTAATCTCCATAGGTAATCCCCCCTGAATTTATCCTACACTGCTACCTGTGTAATACTTGATGATTATAGTCATAGTTTTATATACCACTACCTGCCCTTGACATTTTATCTGTACTTTTTTTCTGGGGGGAGTTTGTATCTTTTGTATCTATTATCTTAAGCTTGGTTTATAAAAGAGCTGAAGCTTTTGCATTAATGCATATACTAATGCTGTTAAAGTTCCTAGACAACCCTGTAGACACAGATGAAAAAAAAAAATTGGAAAAAATATTAGCACTTGAAAATACATTTCATTTGTCATTCATCTGCCTTCTCTTGTTTTTGGCTTTTCTCTTGGCTTTTGCTCTTCCACCCTTTTACAATAAGGCATTTTACAGACAAATAAGAAATATAAAAGTTGGGACCAGTCAAGACTATGTAGATTTGCTTGATTCAGCTGATTTTTTTTTTTGTATTTATTATGAGATTTAAAACTAAATATAAAAATGCAATTTCTGGACCGAGATGCCCTGGCACAAAATTAGAAATAGTTCATAGTCAAGGAAAATAGCAACATCTGAGCAAGTATGTTTTAAGTGTATTTGTTGTGCACAAGTAAGAAAAGATCTAAGAATTTTCATTTAACAAATATAATGTATTGTAAATAGTTTCTACATAAATGTGCTGATTTGTTATATGCTCAGCTGCAGTGAATTGCTCTCAGTAAGTTTTAAGCATCAGCATAATTATACAAACCACTATAGTGCTGCTTAGTTGCTTACATTTTATTCCAGTCACTTTCTGGCTAAGAGTAACTTTGATTCATATGAATGACTCTCACTCTAAATATACTCTTATTTTTGTTGGCACAGATGGAAACCTTTGCCATACTGATGTTTCCCTCTTTGGAGAACCTACTGAGTTTGAATACTTGAGGAAAGTGCTCTTTGAATATATGATGGGTCGTGAGACAAAGGTATGGGAAGTTGCACACAGTGCCATGTGGTTCAGGTTAGAATAAAATGTAGTTCCCTCGCTGTATGGATTTGAAGCATCATTTGTTGTGGTTCATTACGCACTGTCTACTGCTGTCACAAGCTTTCAGTTTGTGTTCGGAGAGGCATGGTCCTCACCTTAAAAACTTGGTGTGTTGAGATTAAGTGCTTGGGGAAAGAACAAGAAGTCTGGGGAAGGCGTATTGCATGTCTCACCAACATGCCTGTGGAGACAAAAAATATTTATTAGCTCTGAACGTGCTGAAATATCTCTTGAATTTTCTTTTTAAAAGATGCTTTATAGGCTCACAAATCTGCATACCTTCTCTAGATGGTATTAATTTACTCTTTATTAATTTACTCTTAAGTGCAGTGAAAACCTGCACATTAAGCTTTTTGTTCTGTGCTGACATGCTTGTGAAATCATTCCCAAGTTGAAATTTTACTAGCTTGTAGCAGTACTGATGCTTGGAGATTGACCAGGTTTAAAAGTGGTATGTCATAACACAAACATTTTTCTTGGATCATAGATGCTGTGTACATTAATATATATATTTCCTCCTTGGAGTTCTTCCATTCTTTGTTGTACCACTTTCAACCAGAACTACTATTAAGCAGAGAGGCTTTTTTGCAGGGTTAGGTCTGTTTTCATTTTTCTCTGTACAGGATAAAATTTGGTCTGTTTGTGTCCTTATTGAATTCCTCTTTCTTTCGCCTGTTATCCTTTTTGTTTTTTAACAAATAACAAACAACAGACTTTCATTAATATTATTTTCATATGTCGATGTGAAAATAAACCTGATTTTAGATCAGGCTCTTCTGTCTTTTATTGAGTTGCTTGATGAAAAATTATATGTATTTTCCCTAGAGAAATATGTGGTATTTAGCAGAAGATTCCATTTCAAAATTTCTTGCACATTGACGGCTAAAAGCACATGAATACTTGAAATAAAAAACAAAGATGGGCATTAATTCCTACAATAATTTGAATAGGCTTTGGTTTTAATAGCAGGGAACCATTTTTAATTCAAGTAAACAATGAGAAAAAAGGTGTTTAAACATGTCCCATTGAAAGATTTGGAGTGTAAATTATCTCTTTTATTTGGAATTTTTTTTATATAAATAGATACAGATATACGTATATGTTCATGCACATACACATGGACACACATGTGTGTGTGTACCCACATAATTAGAATTATTGTTTTTTTATGATAGAATAGATTATTAGAGGATTAAGATAAACCTTTTGCCTATATTATACATACAATCTTAAATTCCACAGTCCATAGAAAGCTGGTTTAGGACTGTGCAGCTGTGAAGAGGGTTGTGTAATTCAACTTAAAAATATTTCTAGTGACCACAGAAACTTGGAAAATTTCAAGTAATTTCTGATGATAAATTCCAAAATGCACATTTTCAGGAAAGAAGGTTTTCAGCCTCTATTTAAATTGGCATCTCTGCTTTCATGCATACTTGCAGAGTGTGTACGTTCTCCTTAACATTTGCAGACCATTGTCTTGTAGCAAGCTGTTGGGAGAGGGCTTTCCTGGTAGTTGTCTTCTAAGAAGTCTGAGTAGGTTCCAAGGTCATTGCTAATTTCTCTCGCCAGAATCCTCAACACAACTGTTTGGGACTAAACGATTAGAGAGCCAAGTGTGGAGTTAGTCTGCAGCACTGAACACATTCCCTTTTGTATCTGCATTAGAGGGACTGCAGCAGAGGGACTTCTTAACTATGGAACTATTAGCACGTTAAATTTAAAATTACACTTTTTAATAGAGAAGATTCAACACAAATTGGGTTATTTTCTTTTACTTTTAGCTGTGGTTCTTGTCCTGAAGCTGCCTTGCTAGAAAGGTTAGAAGAGGCTTCACTCCATACGTGAGACTGGCAATAAGCAGTAGGCACAGAGCACAGCAATCTTATCTCATGCACATTCCCGGGGAGCAGCACTTGTGCTTTTGTAGCAATCGCCTCCTGCTGCACTACAGCTCTTGCTTTGACCGTTCTTCTTAATTCTTCTTACTACTGTTTTGTAACTTTCATAACTCTTCACGCTCATCTGTTCTTAAAATTGTCTCTTTTGGACTGATATGTAATAATAATGTTTTAAACTTCTGACGTCTTCCATTTGAAGATGTCTGTATGTGTTCCTGTTTAAATGTGGGTTATCGTATACCTGCTAAAAATCTTTTCGCAACTCAAGTTCCACCTGTGGCATTTGGATTGCCTTCTCAGTGTTTGAGTTCTTTGCATTTCTTCACACAATATTTGGATCATGTGAACATAGTTGAACACAGAAGGACTCTTACAGGTTGTGTGGACCTGAAATGTGTTTTTTAGAATGATGCCATTAAGATTGAATGTTAACAGCAGTACTGTCTTATTAAAGAACTTTTAAGTATTTGAGCTTAGCTACCGTAGAGCTTACATCATTCTACAGTAGGTGCAGTTTGTGATGATGTGAGGTGAAGGCTCTCTATGGTTTCCATATAACTCACGTAACATATATATCATCTAAATAGGATATGAAACTAATGGAAATATGTTGCTCCTTTCACAATGGTTACCATTGACATTGCTAAAATAGTATGCAGTATTCTCAAAGTGCATTTTTAGAGTATTAAAAAGTCTTTTTGTGCATGCAATATTGCTTAGAGATAACCTGTTTTTCTTTAGACAATGGCCAAGGTTATAACGACGGTACTGAAATTCCCAGCTGATCAGACCCAGAAGATATTAGAACGAGAAGATGCTCGGCCACTGGTACGTTGTATAAGTAAACTTAGTTTATGCAAAAGATCAGGTTGCGATAATAAGAAACTGGAAACTTTCTTTAAGTCGCTCTTTCCCCATTTGCTCCTACAAGAAAACTCCTTATCTCCCTCCTTCTCTCTTCTTCAAGGGAATATCAAGTTCCTGCAGTGGTTTTGCGTTTATAGTAAAAATTAGAGGAAAAAAGAAATTCTTAGCTTTTTCTTATCCTGATTAAGCTATGTGTGTGGTAGCCATAGGTACAATAGAAAAAAAGCAATCGCAGATATCACTACCATTCTGCAGCTAAACTTTCTAATCCAAAGTGTCATCTGACATGAAATTCTTGCTTTTAAGTTCAGAAGTTTTTGTGGAGATACACCATTTTTTCCTAAAACATGTGTCAGGAGAGATTTTTCCGATCTGGGGGAAAAAAATCTGAAAAACAAAAAGAACAAGAGCCATTTTGTTTGCAGACTGAAAAACTGATTAGTTAATTCCCCTGGGATATACGCAGCTGAAGTGGGATGGATAGTGACTGTCCTGACAAGTTGATTGTTTTTAGAGACCTTCTTATTTTTTGTAGAGAAAAGCCTTTAAATACATCAGGTTCACTCTGGGTAAGAACTGGTCAAAAATAAGTAGCACTCCACAGAAAATCTTTTTCCGATATTGCCTTGCGCACTTGTGGGGAGTGAGGAAGATGAGTCTGCACAGATATATACACTACAGGGTAGAAATGATGGAACACGGAAGAGAAATTTTTAATTGGCTTTAAATAATTAAAGATTGCCCAACTCTCCCACGTTTTGTGAAGGATAAAATGGAGCTGTACGAGCATCATTATGGCTGCTTTGCAGTGTAGTAAATTTTATTTATTTGTTTATTTTAATCATTCTCACCAATTTAAAAAGCTTTCCTTCACGTGCTTGGTATTTACAAGGAAGATGAATTGGAGTTTGAGAAGCAAACCACAAAGAAAGATACATGAGTCTAAGTACTCCTAGTATTACTGTTAGTATTTTATTAGCAGTCTAAGCATTTGTTAATTTGTTAAGATAATAACTGCAGCAGTTTTCTGTTCTTTATATCTGAAATCAGCATTACAGCCCATCTTCTTATGGACCAGCGTAGCAAAATTAGTAATTAAAGTGAGAAGAGTTTTAATCTATTTATCACAATGGCCTTTTGGATAGTTTTGTCTCTTTCAGAAACAAAATAAATAAATTTTTAAGCGTTTTTACACTTCAGTTAAAGTAGTTTTATTAAAGTACTATTGGTCCCTTGAAACAAAACAATATACTGTTTCATCTGCTTCAAATATCAAACATAAGGAAAGTGTCTGACGTTTCAACACTTTCCTACACACTTGGTATGTAGGTTTGAAGTGTTTAGCAATCTTAAATATTTAATTTATAATTATGCATATAAATAATGTCATAAATGTCATTAATAGTGTAACTTCAGAAAACACGATGCCACTACATCCCAAACACAATTTTTTCTTTTTCTCTCAGTTGCTTAAGCTGAAAGCTTCCTTCTGGATAAAAGTAAGGTTAGAGAGACAGACCATATTTTGCAATCCCTTCAGCTTTTTGATATTTGAAACCTGGTCTTCCTAAAACAGATATTCACAATCTCTTCTACTAAAGAAAATTTTACCTTGCAATCACCCAACCAAGTTTGGGGATTTGATTCTGGAGAGAACATGCAGTGAAAATATTTTGCTGACTGACTGCAATTGCTTGGATGGTTAGGAATGTCATAATTCAGAGAATTTGTGTCCTGCTCCAGAACTTCGTGGGTTTCACCTAGCAGTCTTTCCTTGGCTCCCATTGAGCATAATGATTTTTCTGCTTTCCAAAATCAAGTAAGAGGTGGAATTGGATATATAATAGAAAGTCAAATGTTAGGACATGTTATGCAAATTACTGTCGGAGGCTACAGTCGTTTGTTTCTTCACTTTCAACATTGTTCAGTTTGTTTATTGAAGCACAAATTGATATTTCTGGTTAGACTTTTTAAATTCTGTTTCGGTGACTAAAAAGAGTCTGTGTGGGCGTCTTTATAAACATATTACTCTGTCAAATACTATTTTTTTTTCACTGACATTTATTAACATACTCATAATGTTCTTTCCCACTTAACAATTACAATATGATGTTGGTATTTGAAAATACCCAACATTTAGATCTCAGGAGCAATACAGTGCCTAGCTGCAACTAAATTGTTTTTTTAATATAAATGTTTCTGCATGTTAGTCTGTTGCCAAGACGTCTATATTTGATTTTAAAAAGTGAATCGTCAATGTAGTTTGCTACTGAAAAAGCATAGAAATGCCTACTGCTAATGAAGGGTGTTTGCCAGTAATTATTTACTCTTTTAGTAACTGGGTCTTTGTTTTTTCAGCAGTGTGCATGTGTTTAAGAGGTTGCCATTGAAAACTTTTAACAAAGCCCTAGGGCAATGAACATAAGCCACCTCAATGTATCTCCTCCACTAATCAAGTTTGTAGTGTGTAAGTGTGTAGTTCATGTGCTCCGACTGCAGCAATCTCCTCCGTTAGCAGTAGATGTCCACAGAGTTCTTGTTTAAACTATTAACCAAGTAGTGCAATAAGCTGTTTTCTTCCTGGCTTTGTAGTTTGCCTCACCTCGCAGTGGTATCTTCTGAATATGCCATCAGTCTGTGCTTAGTTAGCATGTGGGTGAGTGAAGCCTAATACATCCTTGTTTCATTCGAAGATCAAACCTTTAGCATGAGTTTAACCATTCTTCTGTGTTTTTTTTCCATGCCTTATCGTGTCTGTTAACTTTCAAATTATTTTTGTTCCGTACGATGAACACTCTTCAGCTGTTAATCATGAACTGCTTTATGAAGCTAACTTTGAAAATGTTGATTCCAAATCAATCTTTTTGAGATGCAAGTGTAATTTGAAATATTCTTTGAGGGCTACAGAAATTTTAGTTGTAGAAAAAGCAAGCAAAATCAAATTCTAAATCAAAAAAATGCACTATTCATGTTTATCATAATTGACCTCACTTTGTTCTGTTTCCATCTCCCTCCTTCCCTTCAATGGGAAAAAACAATTTGGGGAGTTTTGTGCTTTCGATTTATTACATCACCTGGAGGGAGCTGTTAAGATATTTTCATTATAAGTCTGCAGCTGTAGTGTTACAGGGAAAAAACAACTGATTTGACCTAACAATAAAGGTTGCGTCAAGCCAGGTGAGCTAAACAAGCAACGTAAAAGCAAGGGAGTTGAGAAAGGAGCAGGATATTGAAGGATGCAGGTAAAACTTCCTGCGTTGCCTCATCTCGAAGGGTTTCTGGTTGAACTCAACGATCTTAAAGGTCTTTTCCAACCATAATGATTCTGTGTGGCTCTCAGCTTAGTGGTGCTGCTGATGTACGGTATTTAATAAGCCTTTCAGACCAATTCCTTGTGTCCTTGGCCTGCAGCACCTCGGCAGCAACATGGGTTAAACCTGGGCTGCCTCCAGCACTAGTTATCATGAGGCAACCGACAGGCAACCTCCACTCCTGCTCTCATGTGAACAGAGCCTGCAATACCAAATATACTTATGTCAAAGGAGTGAAGAAAATACCTATTCGTTTTGGCCAGCGTGCCGGATTTCCCATATTGTTTTGTGATCTTTAAATGCTTCTCTTTGAATAAGATAGCCAATTAATTTTATTGCACTTAAAGTGCAGTAGTACTTGGACTCTTTGCCCCGAACCATAATCACTTCTAACAAAATTGAAGTGTTTTTCTAGCACTTTATTGAGAATAAATGAATTGATAGTATTGAGAGGGCAAAGCTATTTATAACATAATTTGAGAAAGAATATTTGAAATTCANCGTTTTGGCTATGTGTGGGATTTCCCATATTGTTTTGTGATCTTTAAATGCTTCTCTTTGAATAAGATAGCCAATTAATTTTATTGCACTTAAAGTGCAGTAATACTTGGACTCTTTGCCCCGAACCATAATCACTTCTTAACAAAATCGAAGTGTTTTTCTAGCACTTTGTTGAGAATAAATGAATTGATAGTATTGAGAGGGCAAAGCTATTTATAACATTATTTCAGAAAGAATATTTGAAATTCAAGTTTTTGTTATATTATCTGTAATACTGACGTAAAAAGTTCATATATTCTCAGCCCTTTTTGAAGAACGTCATAGAAGGACTTGATTTTTGACCTTGCTGTCAGCAATTGCCTGTAACAGCTTCATAACTTAAGCTACTATGTAAGGAAACTGTTCAGATCTCATTACTAGTTTGTAGATTCGTAGACTATCACAAATATTCTTGAGATTTATGTCAGTGGATAACCAACAAATGGAAGATTAGTCCATTTCTGTTAATTTCTAAGGTATAGACCTGCTAAATATTTCCAAGGTGTAGACCTTAGAAATTAAGGTGATGCTAACTTCACTGTTTTGTAATTGGTTATGCTTCCTTTTTTTCTTTTTTAATCCCTGTTCCTCAACTGTTTTGAAAATACTGGAATGGAATTAATTGCTCAAAACTGATGAATAATTTGTTAATTTGACTTGCCTGAAATTGCTCCATCCCCTGTTGCTACCACTAAACAAATATTCTTAATTATTTAAATATGCGGTATTTATAAGTTACTCTTTTCACAGTGTAACCTTCACTCATTTGCTTTATCATGTTATTCTTCTAGTCCTGGCTACGACCGTCCTGAAGAAGTAGTGATGATAATGTCTTATGCCAGTGCTGCTTAGAAGTATGTCCCTATCTCTGTTGCTGTTCCTTGAGAATGGGCAAGAAGAAAAGCTGTTATTCGGGGTCACAAATGCAGCAGCAAGAACCAAAACTCAGCACCACCTTTGGACCGTGAATATAGTTAACAATTGCCTTGACAAGAAACGCTAATCAGGGGTTATCTGGTGATGAGCCTTTTTCCTCTTCTCTTGAATATTGTCTTCTATTTTGTGTTAAAGGTTATTTTTTTAAAGGAGAGAAAAGACTTCATCCTAGGAAGGAATTGCCCACTACTGTGTCTCTGTACAAGTTTCATTGGGTGTTTTTAAAAGAGTTGGACTAAATGGTTTGTCTCTTCTATTTATTTTTTTATTTTTGAATGAATTGTGCAATACATTTTGGATGGGTAGCAGTTGGGGTGATTTTCCTGATGAACTAGGCACTCTTGTTTGACTACTCTTTCCCAATTTGATCTCCTGATTGTTTGCTAAAGGTCACTTATAAATGCTTTTGCCTACAATAAATCCAAATTGCAGTACCTCATTTGTTTACTCTTAGCTTTTGTACTTATATTTTCTGGAGAAAAAGAATACATTACTGTAAATTGTAAATAGTTAATACATAACTGTATCATATGCTGATCTGTGACTGTTGACAGCACTAATCTGACAGAAGCCGAGATAAAATAAAGTTTATTTACTGTATAATTTTGGAACATTTCGTGGAATGATTTTTCTTTTGCAATGATCACCAGTTTTGCTCTTACTTTTGGGCAAGATGTCCCTCTCTGAGACGTTTCCTGTATTGAAAAGCCTGATAACATGAATAGTTGCTCAAGTACATTGGGCAAAACCCAGACTTTCACACGCCGTGTGACAACATATGGTGACCTAAACTGACATGAGAATGTAACAGGTAAAGATGGTTGTTTTGTTATAGTTTTAGAATTGTGTTTTTATTAATTTATATTTTAAGTATTATGACATGTATTATATATATATATATGTATAATTATATATAAGATTTATTTGTTAATTTAAAGTAATGCCTGTCTAACCACTTTGGCATAGAACTTGTGAATCTCTATCCACAGATGGAGAAATTAAACCTGTTCTGCCATTACTTTGATACTTGCCATACGAGTAGCTGTCACCTGTACAGCTTATGCTAGTTTGGCTGGCGGGATCATTCGAGGTGCTGGATCCTTCCTGGATGTTAGTTTTTAGCAAGCTTTTGTAGGGGCAGCAAAAACTGCTTGTCATCTGCAAGAAAGGACATGAAGAGCCTGAGTTGACCATCGCTGTTTTCACGAAACTGGAAAAGTGGGAGGTTTGATGTGGTCCAGTACCTCTTGTGTCCACCCGCTGACTAGAAAATATATCTGTTTTTAAGCTGTTGAACAGAGTCTAAAGGGAGTATATGCCTGACTTTCAATATTTAAAGGCCCAGAGTTTCTCTTTCTTTCTTTTTTTTCCTTTTTTACCTTCTACTGCTTTGTCCATGGCAAAAATTTTTCATGCAGGTTTATAACATAGAATTTTTTTTTTGAGCTTTCCCTTTTATTAAACACAAGAAGGGTGAAATCGAAAATGCTTGTTTTTACAACAGTTTCCATTATAGGAGCCTCTCTTGCTTTCTGTTCCTGTTGCATATCGGACCCTCAGCCTCTGGAGTATTGCCTGATGTGCACTAGCAGGCTTGAACAGGCTTCACAAGGGTACTTTGGGATCTGGAAAAGGCACGTTTCCATCCTTCCTAGACGAGGATTTGGGGAGTTACGCTATTGCTATCATTACTGCAATCTAAAATGTGCATTTTGAGTTTTAGGCTTCCATATAAGGTATACATCTCCTTATGCTTCGGGAAATTAAATGCAGCAATCTGTTTCGCTCATAGTAAAGTTTATCATCACTTGTATTTTTTGGTTCTTTTCTTGTCCTTGCAAATTGGACGTTACTCCGGATACTTTAATAGTTTTTTGTTTTTGTTCTTTTCCCATTCCCATTCTGTAAAACATACTACTTATGGACTGGACTTTGTCAAGCGTGACTTAAGTGCAGTGGACCAAACTGAAACAGCCTATATAAGATTCATACAGCATCAGACGGAGCAAATAAATTCCCTTTCCCTCACTAAGGGACCTAATTAGAGAATGTAACGGTGATTATAGAGTTATTCTTTTTTTTTCTTTTTTAACTAGAAACATAAAACCAAGTTCACTTCTATAAATAACTCATAAGTAATCGCATGAGTGTTTCTAAACATAATGGGAGAGATTAAGACCTTAGTCAGACTGGAGTTTTAACTGCTTCAAGGTTTCTTCTAGGGACTATGCAAAGAAGACATTAGTTCAGCACTTAAGTGGAGGAAATGAGTTAGGGTAAAAGCATGAAAAAGAGACCCATTTTGAATAGTGTTTTTTTGTTTCTTGGAATGTCATAAAATACCAATAGTGGTGCCAATACAACTACAAGCTAATATGCTCCAGCCCACAAATACTTGTGATTATAAAATATCCTTGTTTAGAAACTCATAACTAAAAGCCAAGCTGTATCAACGTTTTGGCTGCCTTTTTAACGGAGGTTATAAGAACCCAAGTTTGTTCAAACCGAAATGTTAAAACATGATGTTGCAAGAGAATTCGTGTGGGTTATGTTTTATGCTGAACTTTCCTCCAGTTAAACATGCATTGAGTGTCCCTCATATATTTACAATTTTATGGAGCTGTACACGTGCATAGATACATAAAAGCGAATCATCAATTATTTAAATAGTAAATCTATTTATAAAGATAGGTTTAAACTGTTACAGAACGTTCTCTGGTGTCCTAAAGATTAAACACCATTAAATACGGTGAGAAACAACTGTGTATTTTTTTTTCTGTATTTCTTCAGTGTGTGGGCTGGTGTGGGTTGGCGATAGTCTGTTTCAGATTTCTTATGAAAAAATATTTATAAATTCACCCAAATTCTAGCTCTGCCATTTTTAGCCCTCTCTTTCTATGGGCTATTCTAAAACTTAGCTTCTTCCCTAAGCAGAGCTCCATTTCTGGTGCTCTCTTCTAAGAGGATGATTCCCAGTTGTGCAGAAGCGAGACTGAATGCCAAGATGAGTCTCATGCTGTCATTCAGACTGGTTTTGCATGCAGTGTTTCTGTCCCTCCAAAGTATTTTCTCCTTTGTTGAACTGAGAAACTTGCTTTAATTTGTTTTGTTTGTTTGTTTGTTTGTNGGTTGAATTGAGAAGCTTGCTTTAATTTGTTTTGTTTGTTTTGTTTGTTTCTCAGGAAACTGCACTGCTTTACCGCTGTCCTTACGGATTCACTGCAGAGTCAGGCTCTCCCCAGCGCATGGCACAGGTTGCACGTTATTTTACATTGTATCTCCAATCTAGGGGTTGTCACCTTTGATTTTGGCTCCTCTTGGCAGGCTGTCATTTGCACGGGTTTCTCGGCAAACATTGAATTAGTTTCTTTATGTACTAACATCATTTTAAAGGCAGGCTGGCTCAAAACAAGCACGTCTCTAGAGACTTCTCCGTATAAAACAGAGTGACAGCCATTATTTTCTACATGGCCACTTAATAACGTGTGACACTCCAGAGATGTTGTAATTAAGCCGGTGCATCCTATCTTAGGACTCTGTGAGCACAGCACGCTACAGCAACAGGGGATGTTCAAGTTGGGAAAATTCTCTAAGTCCTGCTATAACACAGGACTTGCTCCTCTGGGTTGCATCTTCTCAAGAAGCAACCAACCTCATCTGGTAGGTCCTGGGCGAATGCGTATGGTGGCTGTTTGGTTTCTAGCCAGGCAGGAGGGTTTTCTGAGCAGAGACCAAGCTCTGGGTGGCCGTGGAGGCTGAGCAGGTTCAGGATGTGGTGGGCACGTGTGGAGGTTGATGTTGAAGCACATCAACAGGCTCGTGCTAGAGAGGCCCATCTTTGTGGCTTGAACCTCTGGTGCTTTCAGTAAGCATTAAACTTCACTGAAAGGAAAAAGGATGAATAGCAGAGTGTATGCTGTAATCTTTGCCACTGTTTATATTTTGGAAACTTTATTAGTCCAAGAAAGTATTTCTTCATTAGGTCTGTGATTCCTACTTGTTCCTGAGCTGATGTCTGCAAGAAAAATAGCTTTTGCACTTGGAGGCACCCTGCGTTGCGTAGTTTTATTGGAGTAACTTGGATCAGGCAGTGCATCTTCTGCAAATTAATCAACATGATCAAACAGCATGTAAAATTCACAACAGTCGTCTTTCTATGCAGCCAAAATGACATAGGTTCTGCGGCTCCCTGACCGTGAGCTTGCTCTTCGAAGGAGCCTTGCCAGTCTCTCTCGCTCAAGCCACAGTCTCCTGAGAGACTGCTGAAGCTGAAAATTAAGAAGTTTATTTTTGAATGAAGAAAAGAGAGGATAAATAGTTACGGAGTAAAATCACTTGGGTTGTAAGATTCAGCATGGCAGATCAGATGTTAAGGGCTGCATTTCTGCATAGCACTTTTGCCCTGTCTCTGACCAACACAAGCTTTGTTCTAGCAGCCTGTCACCATTGGGAGGAGGGTAAAAGTACCCAGCAGTGAGCTGCCAAACGCTACCTAGAAGTAGGTCTCCCCACTGCCCATAAGCTTTTATGTCCCCAAACAGGAGACTTCTTAGAATGCGGTGTCCTGGTTTATTTAGCTGTGGCTCTTCTGGTCCATGCACACATCTGCCTATCTTCATGAGTACTGCCAAAATCTTGTCCTTACTGGTGCAACAGCCTGGTCTGACAACGAGTCCTAGGATTGAAAAGAACTAGCCCTTCTTTATCCCCTAGCAAAATGGGCAGTACTTAGCTGATTACTGAAGTGGCCCCTTTAGGAAAGGTCATAAAAATGGGAGACTGGCAAAAAAAGGGGGTTGAGCAGAAATCTTCCTTTCCAGTACTGAAAGTAATAAGTAGGCTGAGCTATCTTCAGAGAGTAAATGGTTTGTTTTCTGGCACTGGAATCTAGAATTGGCTTTTGCCTAAAGTAACCATCCTCATCTTGAAGCTGTGCAGCCCCAGAGAGCATTATCTGAATGTTATTTAAAGAACAACACGCCTAAGCCTTGAAATTCCAATGCGGGTTAGTCAGTGAATTAAAATCTCATCCAACTGTGAGCTAAGCTTTGGAGAGGGACGGCTTAGCTAAGCGTAAGGGTCTTTCCCAGCCCCTTTGGCGTTCGGCAGCGTGTTAGGACCCTGTGTTTCTGGAGGACATTGGGCTGCTCAACCTGAAGGACAGTGACAAGCTGGGTGGGCTTTATGCAGGGCCTGCCAGCCCTTTCACTTGTCTTCATGACCCCTTGGAGCAAGCTCACTGCCTGTTCTCCAGCACACAGAAGGTTTTCTGCGGGCCAGAAACCAGACTTTCTGGGCCTGCTGGTTATTTTACAACTTTTGGGGGAGACTGAATATCAGGGGCAAATGCATAAAGTCACTGACATATTTTTAGATGGAGAATGAGGGTGTGTATCCTGAGGACGGATGCTGACCCTGGGGAAGCTGGAATTAGCGTTTGCTTTAGATAAGCTGTAATACTGACTAAAAATAGAAGGCAGTTTATGTATTGGTATGGACATCCTTCAGCAGGATGCTGATGGTTTTCAGAGTCTCCTGTGTGGTTGCAGTAATGGCATCTCACAGAGAGGGAATGAAATAAATGCCATGGACAAGAGGAGGTAAAAATATCTCCAGTTTGTGCCCTTTGGACAAGGTGACAGTTAAACTGCGCTTATTTCTCATGTTACTGCTGTTGCCAACGAATAGTGATCTTTTTTACTTTTTAATTGCTGGTATCAGCACAATGTTCTTGTTATCTGGTTACGTGAATTCAGTGCCTTTCACATTACTGTGCTAGATAACTGTGCCTCTTTTGGCACATTTCATGCTGATAAATCCTATAGACTCCCACAGTCTACTTTTCTGGACTACTGTGCATGTGTAGTGCACATCAAGTGAAGCCATAGCATAGTAAATGGTTTAGGAATAACTGGGTCACAGCAGGGTCTTGTATATCACAAATTATTTGGGTAAGGGCTCAAGCTTGGACTGCCCATGCACACAACTGCAAAAAGTACCGTTATTTTTTGCAGGGTGAGAATAGCTTTGGTTTGGGAGTAGCTCTCGAACATGATAAATAGGTTATTGTTCATCTGAACTTTTCACACAAGTATTGTGTGATAGTTAACATGTGAAATAATAAACACTGAATGGCAAGTTAATGGGAAGCAGATGTGCCAGGAATTCCAAGCGAATGCCTGAGAGCTGTGGTGCAAATTGGTCCTTTCGACAAGTGGCCTAAATGCATGTGACCACCAGGGTCTCAGAGTAATAGGTTTAGAAGTGGAGGCTAACTGGGAAAATGGAGGCTACAGTTTGGTTTATCAATTTACGGAAAAGCCGTGGGTCACAGGATCCACCACACGGCCAACATTTCACAACATGCTGATAGTCACAGTGAGATAAACGAGTTTAAATCCACCCCTGCAATCCGCTCCTGTACAGTCCAGATCCATTAAGGTTTCTGGGAATCCTTCCCTGAATTGCAATGGGGCATATTCAGGCTGTTGACAAGGATTCCTATCTCTAATTTTGAAAAATGGAGCTGGAATGAAGTCGGGAATCATGAGTCTCTTTCAATTATAAGCCTTGCACCTTTGTCTTAAGCTGTAATTTTATAAAAAGCTTAAGACATACAGATGGAATGGCATGCAAGCTGACATATTTTAAAGTCCAGTTAATTCCAGTTAGAGTAAGACCTAAAACTCTCCTTCTGGAAGCTCGGTAGGTCCTGGTTTGTCATCCTGCATTGGTTTTGTAGGTCTCATTGCCAGTGCTTGGCCATAACAAGTTTGCAGATGATACAAAGCTGGGAGGAGTAGCGGATACTCCAGAGGGCTGTGCTGCCATCNGTAATGCTTGCAGAATTTAATGCATAGTTTATCCTTTCTTGCCGCAAAGTTGCAGTGCACCCGTTTTCCTGGCGAGTTTCCCTTTCATCCTTGAGAGCCTTTGGGAGAAGGGGGCAGCGGTGGGTGGTTTGCAGCACGTACCATCTGGGGACCGCGTTAAGGTTTTGAAGAAAGAGATGATAAGAATCCATTGTGTCTCTGTATCTCGGACACACGAATTGTTGTCAGCCTGATGCTGATGGAATCAGTAGCAGGATTTGGTTTATCCTCTCCCTTTGATGTATGGCTCCAGGCAGCCTGGTGCTCCTCGCAGAAATCCCAGGGTTGGTGATAAACAGGCATGGAGGTACCACTTCTGTGGTAAGTCACAGATTCACCTCCTTTATTTCTAACCACCATGAGGTTATTGGGAAGGTTGCAGAAAGAAGATGCAGTTTGGGATGGTACCTGCTGAAAGCTGGCAGCACTTTTCTTCTCCAGCTCATCTAGCCCGCTCAGCAGCCTCGTCTGGTGTGTGTGTAAAACTCAGACGCAGGGCCCAGAGTTAGCTGGGTAGCCCACAACATCATGTTGCACAAGGCTGGATGATGCTGATGAATAAATTTGGTTAAGAGCACGTTGGCTTCCTTACATATGGGGATATGAACGAGCTGTGTTCAGGGCTGTTGTTGTATTTCCGATTGCATTTAGGTGATCATTTAGGAGGTGTTGAAAAAGGCCAACTTTGGTGCCATGGGGTTAGTATTTCTGGAGTTCCTGTGTAGGTGAGAGGTGGGTTTTGTCCCTTGATCACTTTGGAAAGCAAAATGAAAGCAGTTCAGATGCTCTGAGCTGGCACCTGGTGGAGCTTCTCCTCTCCTTCGCAATCGCTCTTATACCTTGATAGCCCATTTCCTTCGGCACAGAGATCGTCACAGGTATCCATCTGCAGAAAGGAAGGAACTGGAAGTTCTCCATCATTTTCCTTAAGAAAGGCCCTGCTGTTGGTGGTGCAGCTGCTTAGGGATTCCCTCTTCCTACCCCCGGGTTTGAATTGGCCTATGTTGACCCTTAGTGCACTGCAGAAAGCACGTTGACCAGTTATTGAGGAAAACTCAACTGCAGCGAAAGCTGGGTCTTGGGGTAACTCCCTGAACTCTGGGGCTTTTCGAATATATTGCCGCATGGTTTATTTTGGGATTTATAGATTTTTATCCATAAGCCTTCCTATAGCCACTCTAGAATACATACATAAAAAAATAGTAAGTGTACTGAGGGTTGAATTTCAATATATTGCCAGATACAAATGTGTCTCTTGAGGTTATGGTAAAAGCTTTTGGATCCATTGATCCCTGGGCTGTGTGTCTGTACACACACTATTTTTAAATACAAGGTATACGAATAGGTATAACAGTTGTTATCCAAACAAAAAGATATGAGAGGAACAAGCCCGACCAGCACTTGCTGTTAGCAGCACATCCATAAGTCTCCCTGAGTCCCAGTTCATCAAGCACGTGCCCAGCTTCAGGTTCCTTTAAGGGAATAAGGTACAACTACACGCTCATGCTTAAGCATACACATAATGAAGCATATAGGTGAATAACGACAGACTGTTGAAGAAAGATCTATTATTCGAGTATGAAAATGCAGAGATTTGGATCTACTAAAGAAAGGAAAAAAAACTTTACTAAGGAGGGAAAAATACCGGGTGGATTTTTTTATTATTATTTTGCTTAGACAAAACCCTTCAGTTACTGGTGCAGAGCATATGTTAAATGTCTTAGAAATATGTTTCATATTATATGATGCATTTTCATTTGGGCACGAACTGGCTATAAATCAGCTTGAAATACACCCCAATATTGAAAGGCAGGGCAAGTGTTTAATGCATAGCTTTCAAGGGGATACAAGAATGGTGTCATTAAATAGCCTGGATTGCTTCTAAAACAGTACAGCTTAAGGAAAGAAAACTCTTAGCTGCTTCAGACACAACTGATTTTTGCATATGAGGTTTTGAAAATCCTGGACTTTCACACTGTTTTTTTCTGTCTATTTATTAAGAGAGGAAGATTTTTGGTTAAATTATTGGCTCCTGTATCACACAAGGACTTGTCCTGAGTCCCTCTTCAACCCAGATAAATCTTTTTGGATTCTAAAGCTACTTAGAGAACTCTAGTAAAGGTCTACAAGAAAGAGAGCAAGAAACAAAGCTAATAACAGAGAATAAGGAAAAAAAAAAAAAAAAGAATAAGTAAGATTGTTTTTTTTTTTCTCCTATCAGCTCAAGCAACAGAACTGGTTACAGGCAAATGGAAGAACAGTACTTTAGGAAATAAATGTATATATAAAGTTAAAGAGATCAGTGTAAGCACCTCATTAAACTTTCCTGGGGGAACTTAACCTGAACCTGTTACCTATCAAAAGTAATTTTTTCCTGCATTCTTTGATGTATAAATTGAGGGAGACTTAATGGGAATAATGTAAGAAGACATTGTTTGTACTGAGACAACTGCGGTCTAGTTTTGCCAATAAATCTAGATGCCAAAAATGATTTACTGTTTGATGGGCTGAAACCTTATGAGCTTAAATGTAGACAGCTCCTCTGAGTATAACTGCAGTTATTTAGGAAATACAGAGCTCTGTCCTTGTCTCTCCAGCAATTTCCTAACTAACTCATTCATCGGTAGACACATGAATATAGGGAATTCCTTCTATCAAATATATTTCATATTTTTCATATAAATATATATGCATGAAATTAATGTATTTTTCTGGTCTTTCTTAGTTACCTCTTATGTGTTTATGTTAAACATGAGGCAAAATTCTGCTCTTTGACAGTACTGAAGTACTAGAAAAAGGGAGAGCAGGAGAAGGTCCAAAATTCTTAAATTGTAATGAAAAGTGGCTGTACTTTTCCCCACAGTTCAAGTGGGGATGCAGCCAGGATGAACCTTTTTCAGAAGGGTTCTCAAGAAAAGCACCTGAAAAAGATGATATTTCTCTGGTATGCAAGAGGAGATACAGCAATTACTTGTAATCTGGAAAATAACTCTTCTAGAGGTCCCTTTCAGCTTTAACCATTCTATGATTCTGTGATTGCCTTGTATTAAGTACTAGCCAAAGAAATATGGGTAATGCATGTGAAAAATCAGCCAGTATTGCACCTGTAGAGAGAAGGCATTAACATGAGTTGGTTTTAAAGAGCATGGCCTTCCCCATCACGGCGCTGCCGCACTGCGTCTCTCCAGTCGCAGCTCAACGCCCATCGCCAGGAGCTGGGACAAGTATTGATCCTAGTGATCCCCAGCAAGAAATCCCACAGAACCAGAATGTGAAGTAATGGATATCTGGAGGAAGTCAGAATTGTGTCCGGTTCTGGGCTCCCCTGTACAAGAGGGACATGGCACTACTGGAGAGCCTAGTGTAGAGAGGCCCCTTCCAACGTTAATCCCTCTGATTCTGCATGATTCTGTGCAAATGCGGAGTCACTTGTGGATGTAGAATGGTTGACAACAGACAGTGAAACCTCAGCCGTGACAAGACCATGGGGACACCAAAGCATAATGTTAACATCACTGTTAACTGTCACAAGGAAAAGCAAGGGATTGGCGCACCAAAAAGCAGTGCTTAAAGTTAAGTATTGATCAAAACAAGCAAAACGAGTACATTTGAGTATATAGTGAGTTCAGTGTGTACAATTTAGGAATAAATCTATAAAAAAAAGCATGAGAAATAGTTCCCCTTCCTGGAACTCCCCTCCAAACAGCTATCTGTTAATAGATACAATAATAGATACTCAGCCTTGATGAACTGGCTGTATAGACGAGTGATTCTATAAATAATGTAGACACGGAGCATTTGTTTTCTTTCTCTTTGCTTAATCAGAACATTACTGTGTTGTTTTTTCCTCTACACCTGAAGTTACTAATTACAAGGTATTGTCCTCAATACCTTGTAATACTTTGTCCTTCAGTACCTTGAAGGTCCTCAAATTAACTTCTCCAATTGCAGACCTAATCTGGAGCCTGAGCTCTGCCCAAGTACCGCATGTTAAATTCCAGCAGTGCTTAATTAATACAGGTGAGCGCAAACTACACATTGCTGATGTTAGACATTCATTCAGCCTCTTTAGCAGAAACATCAGGCTTTATGCAGAGACAACTGACATACAGAAATGCAGATATAGCTAATATTAGTTTGCATAGTTCCTTAACAATGAGTAAGCTTTCAATTTAATTTATTAGTCCTTTGTCTTAATCTCTATTTTTACCATTATAATTATTTAAATACATATATTGTTATTGTACTTGTAGTTGCAGTTGAATACTTTTTTTTTTCCAGTATATCCCAGGATTTTATCAGATAAAACTAAAAGCTCTGGACATGCAGTTGCTGTTTCTGCTCTGACAAAATTCCCATTGGGTTAAATGTTGTGAGATGACGCGAGCATTTGGATGCACATAAAAAAAAGATGGAATTACAGTGTTCCAGGCCTTTCTCTGGACAGTCTTCCTTGCCAAGGATGAAGAGCTGACATTTTTTATGGACTGACACACTTCCATGTTGTTTCACTTCTAGTTGAAGTAAGTCCTCCGGAGAGCACTCTGCAATGTGAGAGACAAGTGTTTCATTCGCCTAATCCAGCCACTTTGATTCCTTCTTGCCCGTGGAGAGGAATGAGCCCACTGCTCCCTCCAGCATCTCAGATCACTTCTCCCTTAATTGCATTGGAGAGCTGTCTAGCATCATTCTGTACTTTGGATAATTAATTGAAAAGCCTCATCCCTTTCTTGCTTCAAAATGCAGAAAATCTGCCTTGGTGTCGCTAATGGGATTGCATGTCATGGGTGGAATTTGCTTAATCACTGCTTATTGACTTTCTGTCTAAACCAGATGACATTTATCCGTATTGATTACACAGTTAAAAAACTCCCGTGAAAATCAGCTAGTTAAGTGTTTTGAATATTACTGCTATTATGAGTACAAGTCCTGTTGTTCTCATTTGGCAAATCAGTTCTTTCAATTTTATCATACGCTGAAGGTTGAAATTATTGATAAGTGATGTTTCCTTTTTACTAAGCAATGTGTCACTTAGAGTTAATAGTGGAAAACATTCTCTGTTTACATCTGTGTAACTCCTGATACATTTGTGCGTATTTGCCTATGTGACAGAGTTATAGTAAGCCAGAGACAAGGTCTGTGGGGGGAGGACATACCTTGCCTTAGTCCAACTCATCTTTTAAAGACAACTGTCTTTAAAAGTCACTGCAGCGTCACTCACAACAGCTTTCCCTCCAATAACCGATGGCTCGGAGAAACCCAAGCCACTTTTCATGAGCCATTGGGACAAGAGCTTTAAATAACCGTGCCACCAAGCTTTATGTAGCAAACAAAAATACGCTATTGATTGGAAAATTCCATTCCTCCATTGATTTTTTTTTTCCACCACAAAATTTGTAATTACTGCTTCTCTACTAAACTTGTCTCTGGCATATACTAACATGCACTTCCCAGCATTGGGGACAGTGTGAAAAACGGCAGTTTCCAAATGCAAAATGTGCGTATATATGCGTACATATGAAAACAAAATCAAAAGTGACTACAAAACCGACCGATAAAGTATGGCACTACCAGGACCTCAGCAATCGCCACCCTAAACGCCATAGGCAGCCACATCCCGAGGCACTACAGCACTTGCTCTACGGACAATCCTGGAGATGGTTTTTCCCTGACAAGGACATTGCCCTGGAGAAACCAATTGCATTTCTGGAAAAGCCATGTCCGTGCTGTGAAATAACTTAGCACAAAGGTTCCCTCCTCACTGAATACGGTTCCTGCTGGCCACTCCCAGCACAGAATCTGCCTCTCCCGTTGCTTGCCAGAGGAAGCAGTTCCTACCAAAATTCCCAGACCCTGCACTTCGGCATTTCTGCAAATCTAACGTATTTTTCCCAGCCTACCTTCCCCTGCCTGAGAGGAGGGCATGAACCGAAGCCAAGTGCATCCAGCAATGCAACCCCAGTTAGTTCCGAGGGAACCTTCCTTCTCTGATCTCCCAGTCTTCACCCTCGAGGAGGGGATCAAAAAACCCTTTAACGAGTCTCTCAAAGTAGAACACATAACCTCACTGAATAATAAAAACATGGACTCTGTGAGCTTTGTAGCACAAAACGTCCTCGGCTGCGTGGGTGACCCTTCCCTTAGCTATCGGCAAGGCGCGCCTGCTTCTTCCCCGTGTACCTTCCTCTTCCCTTGCGCTATGGCACTGAGACCTGATTAAATTTGCTCTCGGACAGCCTGACTATAAATGCACTGGGCTCGTACCTGACTAAAAAGGGGGCTTATTTATTTATTTATTTTTCCTCCAAAGTTAAAAAAAAAAAAAAAAAAAA
>VWPW01000036.1:112098-162178 GCA_013389825.1 Crypturellus undulatus
CGGCTCGCAGCATGCGGCGCAGCTGGGCGCGGGTGCTCGCGCCGCTGCTGCTGGCGGCGGCCCTGGCGCGCTGCTACAACGTGGACGTGGCCCGGCCCGTGGTGTTCCAGGGCCCCAACGGCTCCTTCTTCGGCTACTCGGTGCTGCAGCACTTCCACGACAGCACGCGCTGGTGAGTGCGCGGGGCGCGGAGCGGGCGCGGGGCGCGTTCTGGGAAGCGCCGCAGCTCCCGCCGCGCTAGGTGGGAGCTTCACTTTTCGTAATAGCAGTGAGTGCCGCGGGGAGCCGTGACAGCGCTCACCTGCGCGAGCCGCGGGCTCCGCGCGCTGCCTTGTGAGCGCGAGAGCGCCCTGGGTGTCCCAAGAGCTTCCCAGGCGGGAGGCATCGTCGGGCTCGTGCGTCTCCCCAGCCCTGCGGGGAGAGGGACCCGCGCGGTCCCTCTGCTGCCGCGCTCATTGCTGAATAACGAGTGTGGGTGTAAAGTTTTTGTACGTCTCCAAAGGAGCCGTGCAAACTGGCCAGCCTGTTGCTTCTTCCTGTTGACTGAAAAGAGCCTTGGGACGTGCTCTGTCTCCCCCGCGTCTGGATCAGAGGCGCTTTGTGAGAATTAAAAACTGATTTCTCTTAATTGGGCTGAGCTGATGTCATCCGGTGCACTCTTAATGCGAGTCGGAGCCACTGCTGCCAGTGAGCGTCCACAAAGCTCGTCTTTATCTCTGACACTTCGATACGGCCCGATTGCTCAGCTGCTGCTGCCGGAACTGTAGTGCTCTGTGATTATAAGTAAATGTATTCATGGTGGTGTCTGATTCTGTAAAATGGGCTTCTTTCACCCCATTTAGTTCGTGTGTCGTGGGGTGCTGTGCCCTGCAGCATAGGGGCTTCCGTGGGGCATTCGTTGGTGAGGATGTGCGAGGAGGAGGATGAGCCCGCGGTTGGAAGTGGTTTTTAACTTGTCACAGGATCCGACCGAGGATGAAAAGGCTGGAAGTGACTTGTGTGCGACCCAGGTCACTGGGGGCTCGCGAGAGTGAGGAAGTGCTGACCTAGTGGGTAGGATGAGATGGAAATGATAGGATTTGTTGCTGCTCTTTGCCTGTCGGGCTGTTTTTCTGATCAGTAGCATGGGGATTATTATTTCTTCCTGCAGATACCACTTTGGGGCGTAAAAGTCTCTTCACTTTCCGGCTTAAAGTGATTACAGGTTACTCAAATACAGAATACATTTTTTTTTTTTTTTCTTTTAATGCATGAGTGCGGAGGGGAAATGGTTAGTAGAAGTGATGACAGTTTTCAGATTTGTCATTTTTCTTGTGTGAAGCTGTGGTGTGTAAAGCTGTACAGCTCTTCCCCTGACTGGCTTGATAGAGTTATGAGGTGATGGGCTTTAATCTTCCAAAATGGGAGATTCTGGTGGAGGAGTGAAATCTATTATATATGCAGTATGCAATGAAAATATGTTCTTATCTTTTCATGTCATTGTAGCAAATAGCTCCTATTAATAGCACAGGATTATTGATCGTTTTCTACATTATTTTTGTTAGCTTCGCAGTTGCTCTCTACCCTGAAAGGAGTGAAGATTTCAGTTTATCCCATCTATTTAGCTTAGGTGCCACTTTGGGACCATTTCTAAGTTAACCTTGTGCCACTGTAATTTGGGCATATGTGGCTTGCTTGGGGAGCTGTGCTATGTGAACCTGTGCAGCTGTGCTAGGGGATATCCAAGGCTGAAAGGATTTAACCTGCTAATATGCTCTTGGGCATTGCAGTTTGGTCTTGTGATAGTTCTGGGTTTCTTGCTCTTGATTGCTCAGTGTTAATTCACCTACCTAGTGTATTTCTGATCCTGAGAGCATCTTAGTTGAAGTGTGTTCTCAGCCTTCTCATAACATGCATATGTCATTGCTTTCCATTAAAATCATATCAGGAGTGGGCAGTTCTGGAACTTTATTGTTTCAGTCTTTCATATTTGCAACCCTCTGAAGCACCCGTCCATATTATCTGCAATAAACCTGTAGGTTTTCAGTGAACCGATTCAGGGTTTGATGACTCTTTATGTGATTTATTGTGAGCCAAAACTCTTGCAGGATGAAAGAATGGCAGAGATTTTGTTTGAAATGCTGTCTTGGATGAATATCGATAGTCACAGGGCTGCCCTATTCCACTATAATTTCTGTCTAGGGCTGTGTATTTAGCCTCGATGGCAGCAGCGGAGCAAGTCAGTGCCTTCAGCTGAAATAGTTAATTGCAGTGATGCTTCCTTTTAGGAATTGTTTTCATATGATTTTAGTCTCGAGAAAAGTTTGTCATCTGCAGATGTGCTGAGGATATTGTTTTCTGAACAATGTCTCTTGTTTTCCTTCCTTAAGAGGACTTGGTGAGTGCAAATCTCAAAAGATCTGCCCAGCTCCCTGAATTTACCATTTTCACAAGAGTAAGGAACCAGGTGCTTGCTTGCATTTGGCCCACGGACAAGCAGAATTGCTTCTGTTCGCTGGATATAATTTAGATGCTTGGAACAAACACACCAAAAGCGACCAAGAATACTGTGTTCCCGGCTTTTCTTAAAAGACTGTTCAATAAGAAAGAAACAAAAGTCAGTTTTGCTTTAAGAAAAGCATCAATAATTTGATGTCTCTCCTTTTCTTTTTCTTTTTTCTTTCCCCAGTGTGATGTTATTTTATCTCCTCTCCTTTCTTGCTTCCCAGAAAAACCCCAGCAACCCGTGGCCATAACTCTATCCTTCCTGGCAGCAGGGTCTGGCACAGAGGAGCGGTGGAGTTGGTCTCCCGCTGGGATTGCTGCAACAGGGAATGGGGCTGGTTTGGAGATGTGGCTTCGCTCCTTGCATCCTGCTCTTCCCCCTGCTCTGCTGCCTCTGAAACTCGAAGGAAGTTTTGCATCTCGTGCAACAGCTGCCTGTTGCGTTAGCAAGAAAGGGAGAGACAGGAGAGGGTGGTGGGTTAAGTCGGTGATGCTGCGTGTGTTAGAGAGGCAGGAGGTGCTGCTGGGTCCGTTTGGGAAGGCAAGGAGCCCCGGTTTGGTGATCACAAGTTGTCCCTCCACTTCCCGAGGAGCAGCTCTGTGGACAAACCATGGGGATTTTCACCTCAAGGACACAGTGAGTGGTATAGACCTTCCTGAAGAGAGGAACTGCAATGGGGATGTGCTGGCAGCCTCCTCCTGGTGCTGCCTTTGAAGCCTGCTGTGGCCTGTGGGGCTGTTTAAAGACTTCCCACTGCAGGGAGGTGAGGTACCTGCGTTCCCGATCCCGGTTGCTGGGCTTTCCTGTAGCCGGGAAGGCTTCCTGCTGTCCATCCTCACTGACTGTTGCGGCACGTTCTCCTGCACAGTGTCATCCTTCTGGCTGCGCGCCTAGTTCCTCCAGACAG
The DNA here is from genome assembly GCA_013389825.1 of Crypturellus undulatus. NCBI lineage: Eukaryota > Metazoa > Chordata > Aves > Tinamiformes > Tinamidae > Crypturellus > Crypturellus undulatus. Next base: position 115,491 of record VWPW01000036.1, read on the forward strand.
AGGAGGACACTTGTCCTTGATGAGTATGGGCAAAATATGAGCGGGTTGAGTGGCTTGCTTCNACCTCAAGGGCACAGTGAGTGGTGTAGACCTTCCTGAAGGGAGGAACCGCAGTGGGGATGTGCTGGAAGCCGGGAAGGCTTCCTGCTGTCCATCCTCACTGACTGTTGCGGCACGTTCTCCTGCACAGTGTCATCCTTCTGGCTGCGCGCCTAGTTCCTCCAGACAGAGGAGGACACTTGTCCTTGATGAGTATGGGCAAAATATGAGCGGGTTGAGTGGCTTGCTTCTCTGCTTGCTGGTCCTCGTGCTAGTGTGGACCTCCGCTCGCAGAACCGGTGAAGTGCAGGTGCTTCCTGGAGACTCTGTGCGTGTCCCACAGCAGTGACTGTAAAGTGTCCCCAGACGTCCTGCCCGCAGTTCCCTTCTGCAGAAGGCAATCCCTTGCTCTCCATGGGCTTCCCTCCTCCAGGCATCGATGAGCAGCTGCTCACAGGCATCCGTGGCTTTCCTCTAGGGGATTAGAGCTGCGGTGAGAGCCTGCACTGCTGGGCAATTTGTGACCGCGCTGTAACCCTCTTGGCTAAAGCTGGGGCTCTCCTGCCCACACTCCGGGCAGTCCGAAAGCAGCATTGAAAAGCCCGACCACAATATTAGGCTCTTTTAACTAGAGATGGTTAAACTAGTTTTAGCATGCTGGAAGGTTGCCTGTTAATAGCCAGAGTTCAGGGCTGTTCCTCTGTGGGCTGTTTATGTATTTACTGTGTTTAGACCAGGCAGGAATCCACGGTGGTGAAATGCAAGAAGACTGCATGAGACTCTAAGTCTTTGTTTGGATGTGTATTTGTGTTTTGGTACAGCACCAGAGAAAAACACCTTCTCTGGTTGCAGTGTTTCTCCATAGAAATCACAGCAGACTTCAAGAGTCTCTTAATTGGTGGGGAAGAAACAAAACAGGAACTTGTCTTCTTCCACGTGAGTTCCAAAATGTTATGATACAGATGAATTTTCTATCCAGGTCTGTTGGGAAGCCTCATGACGGATAAACAGATGAATTTCTTCCAGTGCTTTAGGCAGATCCTTATAGAAACTAATGAAAGAGCAAGGCAATTTCTGTTGATGAAGGTAATATTCCAGTTTGAAATCTCCGCCTAAAACCAGATCAAGTCATAGGTGGCAATAACAACTGGACCGACTGAAAGGTGCAGGAGCCTCCAGCAAACCTCCAGTCTCACTGGAGACGACTCTCTCAGGACAAGCATGGAGAGGGGATCTGCAAGGGCTGCACCCTCCAGGGTGCAAGGGCAGGAGAGCGAGTGAATGGTACAAGATAGATCAGTGTGCGGTGCACGTGAACCTTCAGTTTGAATGTGCAGGAATTCAGGACTGTCCGAAACAGATTCGCTGTTGACATATGTCAGCAGCTGCCCTAAGAGCTGGCTGGCTGTGCCCTGCCACACAGGGAAATGCAGACAGCCCATTTGGTTTTGACAGATATGTTCGCTGAAGACGGGCTGGGTGATCTAACCTGTGCCTGTAGCCTACTCAAATCATTAAATTCTCACTTTTTCTCATTCAGCTTTTTAAAAGGAGCTAAAGAGTCTCTGCAACTTAGGGTTCTTAATTGCCATCTCACGTTCTGCAACCCAAGGTATCCTTTGTGCTAATTGCTGAATCAAATTGACTTTTCTTAGGTTGGAGTAAAGCTCCATTTAAACCAGGGGTGAATGTGGCTTACATTATCTTATTGTTGTAACGGGTCACAGAAACAGTTTCTTGCCATTTGCAATTTGAACCAGTAACTGTTTAAGCTAGTAATATCCCCCACTATTTATTTTTGTTAGACCTCATGAATGTCAATAAGTGAATGACACGCATTCATCGCCTGTGCAGATTAAATGATTGGCACTTGATTTTTCTGCTGCCTGTCTTTTGGGATATCCATTTGGGGCTGTTATTTCAGGCTCCTTTGCGCTCCCTCCCCAGTGTGTGCGGGCCTCGTAGGTCTCGGCAACTGAAGTATTTCAGACATTAATGCTTCTCACTTGTGAAAACACAACGTGTGTTGTGAAGTGTAGTCCCATCAAACTTCTGTGAGCATTAAACCTTAGATTATGAAACTTTGGAGAAAACAGCCACTTAGTGTAGGATTTTCTCTCCTTTTTCTGTGAGTGTGTTTCTGAGTGCACTCACGTGGTTTTGTCACATCCTGTACTATATCCAAGGCAGCCTTGATGTTAGCAGCAGGGCAAACCTCCTGCACGAGCCGTTCTTTGGATCAGAGGAGGCTCCTGCTGGAAGCTCTCCCGGGTGGCTCGGGCTGATCCCTGGCACGCACACACGTGATGTAGCTCTCTCCACCTCCCTGTATTTACCATGATGATGGGTAGCAGTTGAGAAAGGCACTTGAAATTAGAGGCTGTTAGGGAGAATGAGCAGGAGTCCTTTAAAGCCAGGAGGACCTCCACTTCTGGGGCTTATGTTGAGTGCTCTGTGCTGTGCATGGGCTACATATACAGACCACCCTTTACTCCTTCCCTTGCTGACCTGAGAACAGTGCCCTTTGGGGCAGCCCTTGACTCCACTGTATCAGGGGAGACAACACAAGGGCTCACCAAATACTTGGGTTCCTACAGGTAGCTGGACCGTAATGCAAGAAAGAGAAGTGCCCATCTTCTCCAGGGATACGTGTAGGAAACCTACGGCCAGAACTATGTCCTGGTGCTTCCTGGAGATGCCAGCTCTCGCGTGCAAGATAAATAGCACAGGGTTAGTCTTTGCTGCCTTGATGATGAATGATTGGTAGCGGGGCATCCTGGAAGAGATCTGTTCCTGCTTTTCTGAAGCAATAAATACTGAAAATGTTCGGGGCAGGGGGTAGCCTCAGCTTCTTAAATGAGTTTATTAATCTTTGGCGGTCGGGAAAGCCAGGAGGTTCAGACTGCATCCCGTCGTGGGCGTGCGTACCGGCTCCTGTGGATTCGGGGCTTGATAGAGATGTAGTTAGAACTGAGGAGAAATGGATGCAGCTGCTCTTGTCAGTCTTCATGCTTTCCTAAGTGTTTTTTTTCTTTTGGGGGTGAGGGAGAGGAATTACTTTAAATGTGCTACACTCCTAATGGAAATGTAACTTGTTAAAGAATTCATGGATTCACTGCAGAAAAATGCCTTTATTGTGTGTGGTGTTTTCAGTTCGTGAATCAATGTCATCGTTTTACAAGGTCACTGGAAAAAGTCCTTTTTCTGAGGAAGCTCTGGCAATGTGAACCTTGCTGTTGTTTATTATTTTTTCTTTTCTCCTGAAATTAATCACTTGTTACTTTGCTTTTGGTTTCCAGGGTCTTGGTTGGTGCTCCCAAGGCAGACTCTAAATACAGCACCTCTGTTCAGTCCCCAGGAGCAGTGTTTAAATGCCGAGTCCACACCAATCCTGACAGAAGGTGCACAGAGCTGGATATGGGTCGAGGTGGGTAGTTACGGTGCTTGCAAACGTATTTTTGACAAATACCTGATGTTCTGCCCCAAAGGCAAATGACCAGAAACCGGAGAGCACAGGTCAGGGCCCCAAGTCACCAAGAGAGCCGCTCGCCGGGCAGATTTGGAGCACCCATGTTGGAGGTGCCTTTTTTCCTCAGGATTGTGTCCTCTCCTAAAGGCCGTGCTTGCTCTCTGCATTGGTTAAGTGGGGAAAAAATGATTTATATATATGTATTTCCTCTATTTCAAGCCGTTGTCTTTTATGGACTGGCTTCCTCGTGACTTTTCAACACGTCCAAGGGTATGTGACTGGTCTGGGGCAGTCCTGAAATGCTGGTGTGTGGGACAGCCCCAGATGCTGTCGTGACAGGTACGTGTTGTACTGTGTTATTAGCAACATAGCAATCTGTGGGCTCCCTTGTAATGCAGAAATGGTTCGTTTTTGTTTACATCTAAAGGAAATAAAAGTTCCTCTCAGTTAGTGCATGTCATCTGGATTCTTTTTTGATTCTCTGAAGTCTAAGGCAGGGAAAGATAAGGTGCCTATTCCTAAATTAAGGCTCTTATCCAAAGCTTTGTGCTGATGGGGAAATCTGAAGTCATTAAAGTTTTCATTTCTATTGGTGACATGATTCACATTAATGCTTTCTCTGTCTGTGGAAGAAGTATGTCTTTTCCTAATGCTAACCTTTTCAAGACATAATGATTTTCAAGATGAATAGCAACTTCCTTTTGACATGTATTAACGCTGTATTATTTTTGATTTGTTCTGCTACCAAAAGGTTAATGATCCTTTGTGAGTTCATGAATACTGCCTGACAGAATTAAGGATTGTTTTCTAATTCTTTTTTCCAAGTACTCAAGTCTCATTTTCAAGAGTAGCTTTACTTTGGCTGTGTTCTGCATGCACTTCCGTGCCTCTCCTGTTGAGGTCAGTTTGACTGACTAGCCAAGCAAATTGCTGGCTTTATTCCTGTCTGGTGGGACAGGGTCTGTCTTCCACCGTACCCTGTGCTTGCGCGATGTCTAGTTAAGGATGAGAAGATCATCCTGAAAAATGCACACAAGAAGTAATAAAGATGACAAAAGAGGGCCGAGGAAATCACCAGCAAGCAGATGTTTGATCCATGCTCTATTTTCCTATAGGGATCCGCTGCAGATATTTAAAACTCACATGTCTCTGCCTTTGCTTTCTTTCCCCTCTCTCTATAGGCAATTCCCGGGGCATGCTCTGTGGGAAGACCTGTAAGGAGGACAGGGATGATGAATGGATGGGAGTGAGCTTGGCCAGACAGCCCAAGGCCGGTGGAAGTGTGCTGGTAAGTCCAGTCTTTTCTTTGATCTCATTAAAACTGCTGCTGCCGTCTGACTCTAATGCTAAACACGTCAGGATTAATGCGTCCAGCAGTGACTGACAGAGTCCAGCTTCACGGGCAGCTAATTCTGCAGTCCTTTCCTCGAAGCGGAAGGAAAATAAGCCCTAGCCAGAAGGCTTTATTTATAGAGGGAAAACTTCAAAGCGGTCACACCTGACTTGTGTCACCTAAGGGCTTCCCCCTAAATCTGAGGGATTAAATCTGTGAATGGAATAAATAGAACTTGGTCTCTGAGGTATCTGCTAGTATATTCCTTTTGCAGTCAGTCTATATTTATATAGAGAGTATATAAAATGCACTTATTCTCCTGGAGCAAATGTATTGGGCATCAGAAATCACCAGGAAAAATGCAAGATGAGTGTTTTCAGCACTGTTTTGCCTTTTCTACATATGGAATTTCTGTTAATGAGACAGAGGAGTTGAGAGTGGACGTCACTTAGGTGCATGTGGGCAGCCTTGTTGTCTTTGAAATGGTTACCATGCAAATGGGGAGGTCAAGGGGAACAGATGGGATCCTTAGAATGTGGAATTGATCTTTGCAAAACAACATTTCCTATGCTGGAAAAAGATCATAAGGAAAGTTGGGCAATACCTTTTAAAAACGTGTGGGTATGTTACAATCAATAACTGTGTCTGTGCTTATATCCGCTGCTGGACTGTCTACCAAAGGGTGTGCAAAGAACGTTACCCAAAATAAAAATTTGCAGCAAAAAATACCATGCATCGTATTTGTGGCAAGCAAATTTTAAGTTTCTGTTGGAGTAACCCTAACAACAATCTCATCCTAAACACATTCACTGGGTAGCTGGAAACTTACCCTGTCTTTCCAATGAGATACAGAATATCCGTGGTACATGGAACAAACTATTCACAAATGTGCTAGTGGCAGAAAAAAAAAAAGTATAATAATTTCTGTGCTTAACCACCTATGCCAGTAAGTGGAGCAAGTGTGTATTTTGACTCCAAACAGTTATGCTATTGCTTGCTGCACACCAGCTTCACCGTGGAGAATAGCTGATTTTTATACTCTTCTGCGACAGGCAGGGATGTACTATGCTATCGTATATGATTTGGAGTACGGCTTGCAAATGCTTTAGAGGCTGATCAGTTTGGGGATTTTGTGCCCAGCAGTAGGGAAATGAGGAACACAGAGGGGCATAAGCTGAAAAGCAGCGCTCCCTTCTCCCCCTCAAACAGTATAAGCATGGGGAAGCAGAAGACAAAATTAAGGCATTCACAATAGAAGAGCAGTGTACGCAGTTCATCCTTTCAAGGGATGTCCCAGTCTGTACGTGAGCGCAGAAGGATCCTCTGTAAAAGCTGAGGAATAATGTGCATTGCTCTGTTTTGAGGCACAGTTTTCGTGATCATCCTCACAACTTTTCTGGATGTTTGTTTGAATTGGGCAAATGCCTGTCTCGTTTTGAGAAGCTAGTTGTGCTTTCTTGGGGGCAACACTGATAGTGCAGTCAACGCTCCCGGGTCTTGTTCTTCAGTAGGAAGATATTGTTTGAAGAGTAGCTGCCTGCTTTCGTTGTGCACATTTCAAGCCTTCATCCCAGGGGTTTTCATGGAGCACACGTGGCAGGGTGCGACTTCTGCCCTCCTAAACAGGAGGGTCTTTCCCACTGCTGCCATCACCCTTCCTGCCATGGGGGGCAGGTTTCCCCTCTCTGGGGAGAGTGGTGGCCTGTGTGAGCCCTCCTGCCATGGGGCATGTCAGGATTGTCACACGTGGAGCAGTTAAAAGCAACGTGTAGCCCAAGGAAAATGCAGAGCTGGGTAGAAATCGGGATACAGATTCTTCCAGCAATCATGGGTGAAAAATACCCTGCTGTTGCAGGGTGGCGTTACTCTGTTTTGATGCGAGTGCATCTAAAATACCTCAGGAATGGAGAAGGTGAATGATTCCCGTGAAAACAGATGGCTTTTAGTTCATGCAGTCTTCTGATTTTAAAGATTTCTTTATAACGCAGCTCTCTGTAAAGTGTCCAAGAGACATTCTCATTCAGAGAAAAGACATTGTCTGTGTGTATGTTCCCAGCCGTATCTGCTGATAAACTTTTTAATGAAATTGATGACTAACTCTTGATAGTCTGACTTTTATACCTTTGGTCAATATTGCAGACCAACCATCAAACTAAAACCATCATTTTAAACGCTTTTTGCTACCTACATATCAGTACTTCTAATACAACAAAATTGCTATTACTGCCATATAAAGTTGCATTCAAAGGATACACTGCATTTTTTACATTGTTCCTTTTCTTTGAACCTGTCTAGTGGTTGCAGCTACTTTCTTGTCAGCCTTCCCAATTATCAGATAAAAATACTTATTTTAGCGAAAAGGGGCAAAAGGAAGGTTAAAAAAGTGCCAGTTAGTGGGGCTTAGCTGATGGTTGGTAGCATATAGTCCATACAGCATCAACGTGTTACTGAAACACAGTTTTATGTTTGTGTGAAGGACATAGCACTAAACAGAAAAGCATCTAATAATGGTGGAAATCAAAACAAACTAATGGCTAAGATCAGCTAAAACATCTGGGCAGATTTAGAGTTCAGTGGTCTCCTGTCCTGGATTATGCTGTCAGTCAGTGTTCACCTTAGTTTAAGGGCTACAATACTACGGCTGAGCTTGCCCGTTCTTGCCCAACTGAAATGGCAAAATTAATTCTTAAAGCTTTTGTTAGGAGAGGAACTAGGGGCCGAGCGTTATGACCGGCCGCAGTATCTGCGACATTTGTCATTGCAGTTTGTTTTTATCTTTCAACTTACTGCCAAGGGGCCAGAAAAGCATTTGCCAAAAAGGATGGAAATGCCCGGATTAGGGAAGCACCCCTGGAAGGACTCGGGAGCCCCAGGCACTGGTGGATCCAAACATGTTCTTGGTGCAGCAGCTCCTCCTCTTCCTCGGCCACCGCACTTCACCCCCTCTCATCCCCGGCAGAGCCTCCTGCTCGTGATGAAGAGCTGCTGCTCTTCCCGATCCTTGCTCGCTTGCGCTCCCCTGGGAGAGATTAGGAGGGTAATTTATGGGAGTCCCTGGCAGTTTCCGAGAGATAAAATGTCAGGGAACTTACAATATCACAATCCTTTATTTATCTTTCCACATTTAAAAGAAAAAAGCCCTTGGTCTGTTTCCATTTTAGTTTACATTGGAACTGAGGTTGAATTGGACGTTGCTTTAATGCTGCTTGTCTGTATGTTGCTGTCTGTGCTTGTATTGCAAATGTATATTTGTGCCCGCAGAACAGATCCCTCATCAGAGAGATTATTTCTGGACTGCTGTGAAAATAAAAGTTTCTGGTTTTTTTCTTCTTGTTTTTTTTTTTTTTTTTTTTTTTTTGATTGCCTTTTGAATGAGGAGTGTATGGGGAAGAAAATCATAACTAGGCTTGCTTGAAAAAGCAAATAATTCAGTCCCCAAAGCTGCTCTTTACAGGACTCCTAAGGTACATTTGGCTGTCAAGCGCGGTGCCCTTACAAGCATCCTTCATCCTTTGTGTAATGCGTGGTGCTTGGTGATGCAGGATGCAGCGCAGAGCTCTCCAAAGCCCCTAGAGCCCTTCATTATCCCCGTGCGATAACTATCTTCAGGAAGTGCATGCTTCTGGTTGAGTACCCGAGCCTGATATTTATTGCTCTTCTAACTTCCAAGTGCAGCACTGTTAACTGCAGAGAGGGCTTGTGCGTAACCGCTTTTGCTCCATTTCAATAAAAAATGAAGGAGTAGTATTACCCTTTATGCCTTTCTGGGGTTAAGTACACAGGAAGGAGCCTGTGCTGGCAGCTGGATTGAATTTCAGGTTTCCCAGCATTTAGTAGGATTCCCAGGTCCTCCTTCGGGTAGGTGGCTCAGCTGTGTCCCGCTGGGGGAGTTTTTGCCCGCATTAGGGTGCTTGCGGAGGCACCGCACTGAGCCGGGGCCCAGCGAGGCTGAAGAGTGGGGCTGAGCCAAGGAGGGGAAGAGAAGGGGGTATCTGCTCCGGAGAGGACTGTATTAAATGGGGGGATCACAGAGGTGGCAGTTCTCCGAACGAGCAGGCTTGGTGCAAGGTCTCCTAGAAGAGCTCCAGGAATGGGGACCTGGCTCAGGGCACACAGGGCCAAGACTTGGGTGACACGAGCTGACACATCTGCGCTGCCTTCCGTGGCTTGCTGCAGCTGGAGATGGGAAGCAGCGTGTGTTCACATTCAAAGCACTTGCTCGTTCATATTTAATTTCCTTCTCTTCTGAGTAACCCTCCAGGCATAAGTCTATCTGCACTTGTCTGGCAGCAAGGCAGTGCTAAGTTTTGGAGCAATTGGATTCTGGGGAAGTGTGAAACCATGACCCTGTGTGGCAGTTGTAGCAAATGCCATATCCTGGTGGGACTGTTTTAGCTCTGGTTGTGAAAGCTTATCTCATTTTTTATTGTGAAGCAGAAAACACCTTGGTTCTTTGCACCTCATTTGCACCTTGACTCTGTTGTTACTCCCCTTGCTGCAGAATCTCTGGCATCTCTGCTTAAATTTGTTATCAGTAAGCTAGGGCCAGCTTTCCTGTCACTGGAAAAACAAACAAACATACAAAAACCCTCTCCCAGGATACAAACCTTTGGTGCATCTTCTGATGGGTAACCTTCTAGTATGGCCTTTGTAACCCTGCGAGTCCTAACATCCCTTCTGGTCTCCTTACACACACATTCTCAATGCATTTTCTCCTGTTTTTCCCACCTTTTCTGGCTTGGGGGGCAAGTGGTGTCTATCATCTAATGCATTTCTGTTTAGAAAAGCTTTGCTGGCCATTCATACAAATGGATTCATACAAAGTGAGGAAGGTCTTGAAGTCTGAAGCATGAGCTCTGTCTCATCCTGATGATGTGTGTGACTAGGAAAACATACACAGGCTGAGATCAGAGCCCTCAGGTCAAATGATGTCATGAGCTGCAGAAAGTGGCAGTAAGGAGATACTTTACTGAGGAAAAAAGCAGGGTGCAAGGGGAAAACGGGGAGGAAAAGGTGATACTGAGCGGTCCTGTGTGCACGCTGCATGCCCTGCCTTACCCAGAGGGCTGCCCTGTTACTCCAGGCCACTAATGCCCGTGCTGTCATCTCCTTAGGCCTGTGCCCATCGCTGGAAAAACATCTACTATGAGACGGAGTACATCCTGCCCCACGGCTTCTGCAACATCATCCCGCCCAACCTGCAGCCCGCGGGACGGAAGCTCCTGCCCTGCTACGAAGGTAGGCGCGGGGCTGCCCTCTGGCCTTGCCCCCTTTCAAAATGGTCCCCGTGTTTCTGTTTGTTTCTGAAACCAGGCTGCTGTCACCCTCACCGCTGACCCCTTCCTATTTTTCTTTCTGTGCCTTGAGGCACGGCTGGGGAGGAGGTCGGTCTTTGGATAACGTTGGGAAAAAAGCACTGTGATTTAACCGTGAACTGCTGTGCGTGGCCGTGCTTAGCTAAGAGAAGAACAATGCGTTTTTGAACTGTGTTTTCAGGTAAAAATTCTCTCTGGCCCTTACATGAATATCAGCGGGCGTTGCGGTGAGCACAGACCTCATACCACATCACAAGGTCATGGCCTCGTGATAGGTGCACCACGGAGTAAACGTGACGAGTTATGCTGTAGCTGGCGCTGATTTGTTCATCTTACGGAAGGATTTTCTTTCTTGTATTGTGATTTAGAAGATGAAAAACTGTTGCTTAACACCTTACTTTGTCAAGAGATGTGTGGCAAATGTGTGTAACTGCTGTTGTGTTTCAGACTTTGTAAGGTGTCTGACCCCGTTTTGGACCTGTAAAGGTCTGGATTTACCTAGGTGAGGAGATAATGTGGAGGGACACGGAGAGAGTGACCTGTGAGCAATGCATGACTTCATCTGTTGTTTCTACTCTAAATCCCAAGCATCAACGTTTCGGTTTTCCAACTCTTTGGTACATATGTGATTTTTGTATCAGATTTCTCTTCCCAAAGACTTCAAAAGACAGGTTCTCCTCGGTCAACAGCAATTAACTAATCCAGAGGCACAAGCATGTTACTAGGAAGAAGATAGAATATCTCTAAGACTTCCCAACCCTCAGCAAATCACTCAGGAAAACACCTTCTTGGGTTTCTTCTGTCTGTCTTGGGCATCATCTTTCAGTCTCGGGCATCATCTGTCACAGCCTGAGAAACTGTAGGCCTTACTCAAGCGGGAAGTGTAGGTTTGATGTGGGCAAAGCTATTTTTTTTGCCCCAAATTAGGCCACAGCGGGTGACAGCCTTGCTGCTGATGTTAGCAGATGGGAGAAGGATAGTGAGGGGAATAACCCTGCGGCTTCCTTCCACCGTGGGGCTGGATGAGCCCTGCTGGAGGGCAGGCTGCTCCGCTCCCAGCCCTCTGCTTCTCTTGTGGTGGTTTCTCACCTCCCTGGGGTTTTGCTCCAGGTCCTGGGGTTATTTTGTCCCAGCTCAGCCAAGGCGACGCTCAAAGCAAACTGAGATGAGCTCTGGGCTGCAGAGACAGTCTGAAAGAGCAGGTTTTAACCCTCCACCTTTTGCATACACAGCTGTCACGGGTTTCCCTGCAGAGCTGTGGACCTTCATTTTAAATATATCTGCCTGAAGACAACAGGCACTTGTGTGTCGAGCATTTCCCAGCCTTGAAATTATTCAATCTGAAGGGTTTTGAGTCTTTCTTGAAGCAGCCATTGCAGCTGATCTGCAACAAAATACAAGTGAACCATGTAGCCTTCCTATTCCAAAACCATCCTATTTTATTTGTTCTTTGTTCCTGTTAGCAAAACCAGGCGGAGGCTTCACGCTTAGGTCATGCAATGTAAATCGTCTAAATCATCTGATACTAACTTCAACGATCACTGTGTCTGAGCGGAGTCACTTCCAGGGCTTCCTGCGCGTCTTTGTCATCCATCAGTCTCGTGTCTTCTTAAAAATTGCCAGTCTGGAATCACTGGAAGAGACAAACGGCTTGTGTTTCTCTGTGCGTCATGTCTTCGGAGTAAAAACTGTTGCTAATCTGACAGGATATTTGCCAGGAATTGCTAGAAAATAGAAATGTGTGGGCCTAGTACACACGAAGCAGCCAGTGGAAAATTGGCAGGGCTGGTGCAGTGCAGAGTTGGCTTAATTTCACTGTACGCTAGAATGAAAGTTGGAGGTTTGGGATTGATTCTTCCCCCACACACACTTGCAGGCATCAAGCCGCAAAATATCACCAGGGATGACTGAATTCGTTTACTTGTGAAACTTTCAGGTTTCAGTAAAACAAACCTAATCCTTAAAGCGAGGGATAATTGGGATCCAAGGAGAGATTCCTTGCTCAGAATTCAGCACAATCCTCTCATTTTACAACAACTTTCGTCTTCTTATTCTGTCATCTCCTCCTATCTAGCAAAAGGAGACACTTCCCTCCATTTTGTAGCGAAACAGGGGTTAAGAGGGATGCTCCAAAGGGATGTTCGGTAGGCCGAAGCCACTGGGCCCCACGAGAGGCTGATGCGGCACCGAGGTCTGAACCGCAGCCGCCTCGGGCCTTGCTGGCCAAGGCCCTTTGGACCACGTGCGTGTGCGCGTGCGCGCACATAAATGTGGATTATGAGCTTGTGTAACGAACGCTGGTGCCAAAAAGGAGAGCGATCTGACCTTGGCATAGGCGCGCTTAATGCGTACGGTATGTTTTTCTCCACATGAAGCGGGCTTAATAATTAAAGACGAAAGCGGAAATGGAAATTTCCTGACTGGGTGGTAGCGGTGCGGCGGCATGGAAGCCTTAATCCATCTTGTTCTTGTCCAGTTTCCCTGAAACAGTTGACAGAAGTCTGGAAGCTATTGAGAGCTAATGAGAACAGCAGCGAGCCTAATGGTTAAACGCAATCGTTCTGAGGAGGAACTAATCTGGTTTATACGAGCTGGATGTGCTTTGAGGTATGGTTGAGGCATGGTCTTCCAAGCTCGGCTTCCACTCGTTTAATTCTTTTGCTGTTGTTTTTAATGGCCTGCCAGAACAGTAAGGTGCCTATTCGCTGCCCCGATAGACTGAGAGGAAGGGTGGCTGCTGCTCGTGTGTGGGGTGGCCCAGCGCTGTGGGGAGAGAGGAGATGGTTTCCGAAGCCCCTGTGGTTGAGCTGGGGAATGCCGATGGGCACTTTGGTTAGTAAATGAGGGCACCGGTGCTCGCTCGCACGCCTTCCCTCCGAAGGGATCAGCACGTCTGCCCACAGGATCCAGACCGCGTTTGGTTTTCCGGGAGCCATCGAGACTGCTTTGTGGTGTAAACCCAACACCACAGCGCTCGGTCTGGAAGATTCCCACCGCTTCCTCCCAGCGCAGTGAAACCCTGCGAGATGTGAGAGAAGAGGTCACAATTAAAAAGGATGGTTTTGGCTTCCAGTGCAAAAGGTGGTTTGTTGCAGCCATCCGCTTGGCCATCCGTGAAGACGGTAGAACGTTTTCCAGGGTTTTACAGCACTGTGGAGCTTACGCTGTGTTGTGGTCTTGTGGTTAGCTTAGAGACTCTTCTCTGGTGTGTCAGAAGAGGTTGCAGAGTGCTGCCTTCTGAACCGTGATACATGGCACAGCTTATCCAAAATGTTTATTACCCGATTACTTCTTCCTCAGTTTTTGTAGCGTAAGGTCACGCCGACTACAAGACACTGCCATCTTTGCTGGCTTGCTTGTTTTCTACATATATTTGTGGCGTATTTTAAGGGTCATGAAGGCACTCGACTGTCAGCCCATCACTTCTCTGTGCTATCAGCTCTTGTATCGGCAGGTAGGTTAGTAGACTGTGGCCTCTGTAAGCCGGAGTGCACAAAAGGGTGCAGATGGATGGGGAGGAAAGAGAGATGTATAAAACCAAAGGCTGTGCTTGTCACAGCAATTATATCGCCTGGAGCTGGGCCATCTCCTCTAATGGAGCCTGGGGGAGTCGGAGGCCTCCAGGAAGCTCCATGGGACAGTGGTGTAGGGACGGGTACAGGGACGGGTACTCTGCTGCCAGCGTGAAGGTGAAGGCTAGTTTTATATCACTGTAGTGACTCAGTTTCATTTTAATAAGCTTTAATTTTCTCTGAGGAGTATTATCGGTTGTGTTTTAAAGTCAATGTTTTAATGTCTCCTTTCAGTTCTCAAAAGCAGTGGCAATAGGCAAACTCAGAATTTGCTTGAAATTTTGCAGTCTGCATACAACCAGAGTGTAACCAGTTATTTAAATGAAATGCTGGGCCGTTAGTGCTGACTAACTTGCCGTTAGTCACCGGCAAGTGACTTAGGAGCACTTCCGTCTCACAAAAAGCTATGAACTTTGTCTGTTAAAGGATAAGCCGCAGTGGAGGTACCAAGCGCACAATCATATAAATCACTAAATCTTTCCGATTCCTTGCGCATTGCAGTTAGTAATCGTTCAGCTTGTGTAAAGAATTATTGTTCTGTTCATTGTCTGACAGTGTAGACAGTAAGGTGTGTGTTCCAGTTCTTTTTCTAATAAGTATTTTACAGATGTAGATCAGCTGTGTTGTGCTCCTTTGATGGCCTTGTTTCAAATTACCTCTACATGTGATTTTTTTTTCCTTTTCCTTTTCCTTTTTCATAGACTGAACATTATACCATAATAAGAAATCAAGCCACATTTTTTTTTTTATTTTATTTTAACTTGACTAATTGGAGAAATGGTCTTTATTTGCAAGTGAATTCAAGGGTAGCTTATGCAAGCTGGATCATTTACATCTATGCACCCTTTTCTGAAGGGCCGTGATTTGGAGGATGCTCAGGCCTCAGCGAAGGATATAACAAGACTGATTTGTGGGTAGTATTTGAGGTCTTTATTTGTGCTATAGAGGACTCAATGGCCAACTGCGTATGCAGGGTGCTGTGTAAATAAAAAGCTCAGTAAAATAGTTAAACCATGATGATTTGTGAAAAAGCATTGCAAAATCTGTTTATAAAAGAAAAGGAGAAATTTGAAAATCCAAAGTAAATGTAGTTTGTTTCTCATCCTGTGCTCTGCCATCCACTGTGGTTATTTCATTATTTGCCAGACTTAAATCTTTCACTGCATAAGCTTAAGTATTCTATGACAATTTTCTTCTTTCTTCTAAGATGGATTGTCCTGGGTGTGTTTTGAGGGCTACACTCAAAGGAACTATGAGCCAAGTCTAACACAGTTTCTTATAGTGAGATATATCATTTTAGTTATAAAGTATATCAGAGTGCCAGCAGGACTCACGTGCAGCAGTCAGTTATAGACCTGCCATGGCAAGACATACAGGTTTGCTCTCATATATATCCATTAAGCACAAGAAGTCCTTTTGGCTGGTGTTGCTCATGAAGGGCTAATTTCATTTGGAGGAGGCTGTTCCTGGCACTGTCTGGGAATGAGTGCTGGAGGTGCCGCTCTGGATGCAGCTGCAGCAGCAGTGACCTTGGTGGGCTTTTTGTTTTGTGGTCGAGCAGTGGGTTTGGCGTTGCAGGATGAGATTTGATCCGATCCCTCCTAGCCCTCTGTAAACCAAGGATTAAGTGAGCTCAGCCACTGAAATAGCTTGCACTTATGGAACTGGTCTCTCTCGTCAAGGCTCAAAGCGCGCTGGGGCACTATGTGTGTTTCTGCTGTGGGGGAAAGGAAGAAAACAGAAAAAAATATTTTAAAATAGAGTTTAGAAGGGCAGTTGTCCCTAAAGCTATGAGTCTTCAGTGCTTCAAAAGCCTCCTGCAGGATCTCATGCAGGGTGTCCTCTGTGTGTGTATATAGATGTATCTTTGTTTATTTCAAAAAAATATATATATGATAAGGTAGCAGTCTGTTTTTAATTCCTTTTGATGATCAAGGTAATAAAATACAGCTCACGAGGAATGTACTTGGTTTCAAAGAGGGGTTATGTTGGCTAAATTCATGAAGATCTGTTATCATTTCGCAATGAGTTAATGATGATTTTAAAAAATAAAATAAGGAAAGGAAGCTACAGGGATATCAGGTGAGTGCGTCCTGAGGGGTGAGCCCCACACAGCTGGTGCGGCCCCAAGTGACTGGTTTTTGCTTCCTTCCCTCCTTCTCCCACGCAGAGTACAAGAAGAAGTACGGGGAGGAGCACGGCTCGTGCCAGGCTGGCATCGCGGGCTTCTTCACCGAGGTGAGCGCGACCGATGGGCTTTCCTCACTCTCTTGTTGTATTTTTATCTTACTTTTGATTCATCATTTTTTTCCATGTGCACCAGGGAAGGGAACTAGAAAATATGACTTCAGCAACTGGCTATGCAACTTAGCACATTTCCTTTGTGCTGTCCTAACTTTAATAAACAGGGCGAGGAGCCACCCATCCCTTAATGTTTTCTGCCCTCCCACGGTTCTGGGTGGGGATTTTCATGTTGCCCAGTTTGTGCGGGGTGATTTGCATGGAGGCGGATTTGTTTTTTTGAAGGCCCATAGAAAAGAATGAATGAATCAAATCTGAAAACTCTCCTCAAGGAGCGTTTTGTAATAGCAGATATATCCCAGACAGTCTATCAAATATATCCCCAAACTTGCCTAGAGGTTTCTCTGTATCTAAGTTTAACTCTCATCTTCCGGCATATGTATGGCATACTCCCTAAATTATTTTATTTTTGCAAATGAACATATTTAAAAACAAAAAGTTAGAAAACATTTGTCTTTCTACTTCCGATCTTGCCATGTCTTACTTTCACCAAAGATTAATTTATTCTCTCATGTCTATGTTGGTATTTAATGTATCAGCGGGAAAAAAAAAGCGCTCTCAGAATCAAATTCTTACTTGTGCGGTCCTGGTTATAGATGCACTGACCTGCAGAGTTTGTCTGGGCTGATATAAAGGGAATAACGGTGTCCTCTCTGCGGTGGAATTAGGTTTCTGTCCCTGTGCCTCTCGGTGCCTGAGGCGATGGCAGCTCCAGCGAGTCCAGGCCAGGCCCATCCCAACAGCAGGAGATGCAGATAAATAAATAACTTCTGGGGGTCAAACAGACAAGTCCCTGCTGAATTTTCAGCCCTGCCATTGGAGCTAGTAAGCAGTCCCGCGACCTCCAGGGCTGCTCCCAAGGAAAAAAAATCACATTATTTAAAAAGAAAATTAAAAAAAAAAAAAAANTAAATAACTTCTGGGGGTCAAACAGACAAGTCCCTGCTGAATTTTCAGCCCTGCCGTTGGAGCCAGTAAGCAATCCCGCAACCTCCAGGGCTGCCCTGAAGGAAAAAAATCACATCATTTAAAAAGAAAATTAAAAAAAGGAAAGCTTAGGAAGAAATGCAGGTTCCCAGCAGCTCCAGGGCTAGGGACTTTAGGTAGGTCTAACGCTCTCCAGGCTTAACTCCCTCCTCTGCTGGAGGAATGCAAGCCACATGTGCCGCTCTCCCGCAGGAAGGCTCCCCCGCAGAAACAGGAGACGCTTTGGGGCAGCGTGTTCCCAATCAAGCCCCTTTTGTTGTTCTGGTGGACAAACAAACATGGTGCAGAGCCAGGGCCTGACCCTGGCTGCTCCGCTGGGCTGGCAGCCGCTCCTGCTGGACTGTGGGAAGCGCTTTGTGGAAGTGTGTTGCTCCCAGGTGAGCATCCCTTGGCACACGTGCTGGAGAGCCTGCCTCAGCCAAACGCAGCCCCAGGCTCTTTGGGATGCTTAGTCCTTCCAGCAGCGAGGGAGAGGGCAGTCCCCTGCAAGCAGGCTACAATTGATTGGAATTTAAAAAATGCACATTAAGCGCTGCAGGTCACTGCGTTGGCTCTCAAATTGTTGGGCTGAGAATAGTTTTTTATATGTTAGAACATCCTGAAACGGGTTTACGTATTTATCTAAATGTCCCTCTTTGAAAAACAAAGCAGAGCAAGATGATTTTTTTAAGAACTTGAAACTGGGAAAAGCAAGAAGAAGAGTATCCCTTCTTTTTATTGGCCTTTCCTGAAAAATATAGACATTTTTACTTCTTAGGACCTGGTACTTGATAAGGTGAATTCATATTGGTGGCAATTGTTGGGAGAAAGGAGACTGCCCCTGCCCCCTCCTTTTTTTTATTTTTATTTATTTATTTATATTACTGGTATTATTTCCTTCTGTGGGAAAGAGCTCTGAGTGCTGCATACGCATCTGTCCTTGTGACATGAGAAAGATGAGAGAAAAACTAGCCTTTTTAGACCAATATGAGGTCTCCTATAGGTTCTCAGATTGTGAGCTGCGTTCAGGAGTGGCCAGGAAAAGGTCGCCTTGGAGGATATTGAAATGGGAGCACATCTTGAGGCAGTTAATTTTCTTCAGAGATGGCTGGTTCTTCGAATGGGCTGATATAACCTCCTGCTCCCGCGCTCGCTTGAGCAGCGCAGCTAAATCATCAGATATTACTCTGAGCTCTCTCAGCTGTGCTTGGAGTTCAGCCAGCAATTTCGGCATGTAGGATTTGACTTGGAGCTCACCTTATTTTCCTCTCCCCACCTTCTCTGTCAGGACTACCGTTTAAAATGTCTGTGGTATCTTTGCTGCATCTTCACTGCCCTTATTCATGACTTCCCCTGCTCATAGGAATGCTGGGATTTCTTTTTTTTTCCTGCTTGACCATTTATTTATTTTATTTTATATTATTTTAATTTCCAAACTGTTGTTATGTGCAAGCTTTTGTCTTTGAGTGTCATTTTTCTAGTGATATGAGTTCAAACATTAAAAAATACTTTTAAAAAAAGATCAGATTTTTGCCTGTTTTCCAGTTTTTCCAAGCCTAAATTGATCTGGGTGTCTATAATCAAACAGTTAGGTTTGCTCTCAGAGCCATGTGTGTTATTAATATTGAGGACAAAACAGGGCAAAACATTCTATCTTCAAAATATGCAAACCCTGCTCTTTGAGTGCATGGCAGATATTTAG
Organism: Crypturellus undulatus; assembly: GCA_013389825.1. Lineage (NCBI taxonomy): Eukaryota > Metazoa > Chordata > Aves > Tinamiformes > Tinamidae > Crypturellus > Crypturellus undulatus. The sequence continues at coordinate 134,188 of VWPW01000036.1, forward strand.
CTTTATAATCATAAAATGAGCATCTTTCATGATACGTGCCACCACCCTTCCCAGCATCAGTAGGTGTAGAGTGTTGCTGCAGTCTCTAACGGAGGGGATCTCGGCGTGCGGGTGCTCCCACCACGTGTTGGAGACCCTCACTTCTGCCTGGGGCTCCTAGGAAAATGCAGCAATTGGAGAGTCAAGTTTTGGGGAAGACCATGGGAGCAGGATGAGCAGGGATAGCTAGTGAGGCCGTGGATGGTCTCTTTTCTTACAGAACANTCTTTCATGTTACGTCCCACCATCCTTCCCAGCGTCAGTAGGTGTAGAGTGTTGCTGGGGTTGAGGCACGGTCTCTAACAGAGGGGATCTCGGCGTGCGGGTGCTCCCACCACGTGTTGGAGACCCTCACTTCTGCCTGGGGCTCCTAGGAAAATGCAGCAGTTGGAGAGTCAAGTTTTGGGGAAGACCATGGGAGCAGGATGAGCAGGGATAGCTAGTGAGGCCATGGATGGTCTCTTTTCTTACAGAACAGTTGAGCAAAAGTGGGTCCTTAAGGAGCAAAACTCTTATCTTCAGAGTGTGTAGTGACCCTGGGTTTGGGAAGAGAAATGTCATCTTTGTGCACAGAGAACAATCATTTTTATAGATGGACCAATTAGTGTTTTAAGTTAATATCCTCTCCCCTTTCCCACTGCTCCATGAGGCATGAATTCCTTCTTGATTTTGGTTTTCATCCTTCCCACCCGCTTTGTTTCTTTCATGTTGCAGGAGCTGGTCATCATGGGGGCACCAGGGTCTTACTACTGGACAGGAACCGTCAAAGTGCTGAATCTCACTGACAACATGTATTACAAGCTCAACGATGATGCCGTGATAGCCAGGCGATACACGTACCTTGGTAAGCCGCTCGCTGCCGGAATGGGATCTGCTCAGCAGCCTCCATCAGGGCTGGGGTGGTCTAGGGTGATGCAGTGTGTTTTATGAAAAGCATGAGAGGAAGATGATTGAATTGAAGGGTTACCGATGGGAAAGCGATAAGCGATGTATAAGTAAAGAAGCAGCCAGAATATTCTCTTTATTTTTATATAAAAAACCCACATATTTTTTGCAAGACATTTGGATAGAGAAGCAATGTGGCTGGTTGTGGGCCTCCTCCATTCCTGGTTTTGCCCTGTGGTGGACATATGTGTCACTGTTTAGGTTGCGTACCTCATTACATGTGTAATTACCTTAGAGTGTATTGCAGGGACTAATTTATTTCAACAAAAAAATAGCCATGACTTATAAAAGAAGGAGACTGTGAAAGGACTGGCTATAGGTCTGAAATTATCTTTGATGTTAAGACAATAGATTTTACCTCTAAAATCAGGTGCCATCACAAGTGTAATTAATTTATAGGCTTCCTAATGCCTAGGACGGTTGAGAATGAGAAGATATTTTTAACGGATAGTAGTTGTTTGACTGAAGACTCATGGTCACCCCTTCTTTCCCTCTTTTCCCATCCTGCCCTTAACCTTTAGTCTTCAAAAAAAAAAGAGAACCACTTAGAAGGTGCTGTTTGGAGATGGTAAATGAGGAGTGTATATATACATTTAAGGACATACATAGGTTTCATCACTGATAGACCTGAGTTATAGTGTTTCTCTTGTAGACAAGAGACTCATCAATCAAAATGGAAGGGCAAGTTAAATATGACAGCCTTAGAGGGAAAATATTCTCCTCTTTAGTTGTTATACATCATTTTAACATAACAAATAAGACCCAATCTTTGATCTTCTTTCAAATATACTCTTTCTCTCTTTGATCTGCCCTCCCATTTGTCTTCTTGCCTAAACAAAAGTCTTCTTCAGCTGTTAACTTCTCTGACCTCTTTGTCTACTGTCCCCTGCTTTCCCCCAACGGAAAAGGCACTTAATTTTCCAAGCCTTTTTGGGCAGTGATTTTTAAGTGAAGGTGAACCCTTTCTAGCTGGCAGGAATCACCCTCTGTGATACTTCTCTGCATTGATGCGGTCTCTTCCATGTGTCTGAGTACATTTTTATTTTATTGCTTCCCTCTCCTTTTCACATCTGGATTCATGGTTACCTAACTGTTCCCCTTACCCTTTTTGCCTCTACCTGCTCCTGGCCAGCCTCCTCCCACACCTTTGCTCTTCTGGCTTTGGGAAGAGGCCGGAGCGCTTGCTGTGATTTCCTGGAGTCGATGTGCTTGAGCTGGATGTTGGCACGTCCTGGACAAAACAGTTGTATAACGTTAATTCTTAGGAACTGTGAAAACTGATGAGTACGATCCAGATGGCCGACCTGTTGCTCTTTGCTTTTGTGCCTTATTTTATTTATTTATTTATTTTCTCTGTCCTCTCCCATCCCAACCAACCTCCCGCTCAGGATATGCGGTGACAGCAGGTCATTTCTCGCAGCCGACGAGCACGGATGTTGTAGGAGGAGCTCCCCAGGACGGAGGCATCGGAAAGGTGTGCCTTTTTGTCAAACAATAGCATGGGCAGATGCAGCTGGGAAAAGAAATAGTATTGATTCAGTTCCCACAAGTTTGAAACACCGGGAGATTTTTGCCTACAGAGTAATTTGGGAGCACTGTGCAGGGGAGAGGTGAGGTCGCTTGATGAAATCATCACATTTCTCCACCTGTCCCTTCTCGTGCCTCACCTCCCTCCTTATCCTCTCTCTCCCGCCCCAATCCTTAAAATAGTTATTTTAAAAAGATACTCACTGCATATTCGACCGTGTTGAGAGCCTGTCTCTACTGCTCACCCTTGAAAGTGCGGGATGTTCCTCTGCCTGTACAGGCATCTTTTTTTTTAGAGCCTGGGATTTCCCACTCCAAGGGAGCCCGAGTTTCTGCAGACACAGGCCCCTTTTTAGGTTTCAGTTATGATACGAGATCTGCCGCTGCAAGTCTATCAATATTTTGTCCCTGCGTGTTCCTGGTTAACAGTTTATCCTATAGAAACAAGCAACAAGTGGACTGTGTTTGGATAGTTCACTGCTTTACAGCTTAGTTCCCATCACCATTTATGTCCATACTGGGGAATGTACGGTCCTTACGTTAAGTGTCTCTTCGCTTTTGTTTAGCTTAAGAAATTTCTTGGGCTTCATCCAAGCTTTCAAACTTTCCCACCACTCTAATGGCAAACACAGCTACTCTTGACTTCACCCAGTGTGGCTCATTTACCATCTTGTATCAATCAGCCTTGTATGAATCTTGTAAACCGTAGTAAATGAAAGGGGAGCCATCTGCAAGTAAACCTCGGGCTCAAAGCTGCCGTTTATGAATGAGTAACTGCAAACAAGAGTGAAGTTAATTTATGTGGCAAGCAGCCCAGAGGTAAAGATCAGTCGCCTTTGGGGTGAGCTTTCATACAATTACATTGGGAGGTCCTAATCCTCCATAAAGAGAACCATTTCTATGCTGATACAACCGGCAGGAGTGAAGTTTGCAGTGCTGCTGTTTCTCATCCTGGTTTACAGGCAGTTTCAGGCGGAAACGGCGCACATGCGTTTGCTGGCCCCCCAGCAAAGGTCAGAGCAGGATCTCCTAGAGCGTCCTGGTCTTCGCCGTGCGGCGTGGGCGGGCTGCCGCTCGCACAGGGGAGCTTGGCCGAGGCCGCCGGGGACGGGTTGTGCTTCTTACGCTGGTGCCTCAGATGCCAAAAGCACCGATGCTGTGCTTTGTAGCTAGCGTTGCTAGTATTGCTAAGCATGAGTTAACATTTTTGTTTGTTTTTTCACTTTTTAGGTCTATATTTTCAGAACTGACAGGCGGTCGGGCTCTTTGATAAAGATTTTCCAGGCTTCAGGAAAAAAGGTGAGCTTTTTCAGCATGCTTGTTTTCATTCTGGGGGCAGGAGAGAAGGGGATGTAGTGGCAGGGTTGTCTTGGAGAATCACGTTTAATCCACTTCTTCATGACTTGTGAAGATAATTCTGTTTCTCCTCATCCTCTCAGAAGATTTAAACCTGTTGTGCAGACCAGGCCGTAGTTGGCTGGTTACACAGACCCTCTGCTCCAGTTTTTCACTGTCTTGGGGTGGTATTAGAATTAAGCTGTTTTGCTGAGAAGTATCAAGAGGGGATGATTTTTCTCCTTTTCCTGTCATGAATCAGTCCTGCCTTTTACTCTTAGCATTAATGCCTTAGAGCTAGGGGGAAAAAAAAGAAAAAGAAATAGTGGATTCCGGTGAATTCCAGCTCCCCTGTGGGGTTTGTGTATGAGTGGCCCTCCAGCCAAAAAGAGAGCTTCGATCTTTAAACACTCTTGAGAATGTGGGGTAGGTGAAAGGGGCAAGGACCCATAGCTGGATGCTGTGACCTGTGTTGGAAGGTCTCCACAATTTCTCTTGCTCTGCCCTAGCAGAACCGCAGACCTTTTAAAAGGAGGAGACCTTCCAGCTCATCCAGGGCATCTGCTGTGTTTGATTGCTTCCTGCTCATTTCTTCCCCATTGACTTTTAAATGGCCCTGAGGATGTGCTCTGGGAGAGTCTTTCCTCAGCCTCATAAACAGAACTAGCAGGAAGTTTCCAGGTTTCAGCCCAAATCTTTCCTTTTTAAATGTAACAGCATTATTCTTGTTTCTAACTTTATTACTCGAGTGTTTACATCCTTTGTATACATCCAGGCTGTCACCTCTGTCTTCCCTGATAGCGTCTGTCTTCTGGAGAGTCTGCAAAACCCAAGCTAGAGTTTATTTTGAGAGAAGCCCACCCTAACCCACCTTTCTGTGTTTGCTGGTTGAAATCTCACCAGACGTGCTCAGCAGCCGGCACTGCTCGGCACTGAGCTCTCACAACACCCCGTGTGAAGGTTCCTTGCTGCCATGTTCTGGTTACATAGGCACTAAAAGCAGCATTTTTTTTCCTTCACTTTTTTTTTTCTTGAGAGGGACTGAACAAGGAAATCGAATGCAGAAAAAAAAATGCAATGCCATGTTCCAAATGTTAAGTGCACAGGCTTCACATTCTCACAGTGCCATGAACTCATCCATGAGCTGCAGATGTGTGATGTTGCAGTTGGCTAAGTAATAGCCGTTCCCTGAAAACTGCCTGAATTCATAGTGAAATGTTTTTAAGAACTTTCACTCCTTACCCATGAGAATTTTGTTTTAAAACGCTAGTGGATTAAAAACATAAACAAATAAAAGATCCACAACGGGACTTGAGCTGCAGAAAAACTAGAATCAAATGGTATTTGAGGTCTGACCTTAAATCCACATAGACACAAAAACCTGAATTATAAACTGAAACTCTATCCTTAACTTACCCCACTATATATATTTAGCAGCTTTTAAATCTTGCAGACAGTGAAGGGCAGAGATGCTGCTGCTTGTCTCCTATCAGTCCCCATAGCCCTGGCTCGTACATCCCAACTATCAAATGGGTATTGTGGTGTGACGGAAATCAGAAACGAGGAATATAAAAATATGCGATGGACATGTGATTCATTCTTTTTAAGCTAATAATTACTTTGTATCTTCATTTTTTCCAGCTATTGAAACAGTTTACGATCTCAAATATGAAGGGGTATCTCTTTATTAATTTGTTAAATTTAAGCTAATTTTGCATCAAACAGCTATAACGAAAGATTGGATGTGACTTAGCTTTTTCTGTACCAGTTAAAGACTTTCAATAGAAAGTTACCTTTTGGGCCAACGCACACACTGCGAGTTGTGTGTGTTATGTGAGAGGAAGTCAGGGAAAGGCTAACGTCAGCCCGTGACTAACACCTCTGTTGAGGTTACAGAGAGATGAAAGGGAAGGAGAGAAGGGGAAAAAGTATTCCGCAGATGAGGGAGGATTTTTAGATACCTCTTTTTGGGGGATGTTTACTTTTTTTAAAAAAAGGAGGAGGCAGGGTGTCCGCAAACATCTAACCTACTCGACTTCAGGTCCCTTTTGGAAGTCCATCTGCATAATCATTTGGCAGGGCTGAAAGTCTTGATTTGGGAAACGCATTTCACCCCTTCCTGGTTTGAAGCACTTGACAAGTGAAAGCTAGTCCTAGGAAGCTCTTTAAATGTCTCAGTTCAGCACGTCCCACCCTGTGTTATTCCCCATATAAACCGTACCAACTAATGTGCTGTTACAGTAAAGTGTTTAATTCTTGCCAGAAGTATCCCTTAGGATTTCTCTGACAGGCTGCTTTTGAGTGATAAAGCAGCAAGTCATCGTTTGAAATTACAAAAAAATAAGAAGAGAGTGAGCCTAAATGATTTCCTCCTGTGTGTGGGCAGATACTGAACGCTTTGTTGTGACTCGGCTTGGTTGCAGATGGGCTCTTACTTTGGCTCCTCCTTATGTGCAGTTGATCTGAACTCGGACGGACTTTCAGACCTGCTGGTCGGAGCACCGATGTTTTCCGAGATCAGGGACGAGGGTCAAGTCACAGTCTACATCAACAGAGGCAACGTGAGTATGTGCAGGAGATCAGTTTGGAAGGGGTAAGGATGTGGGTCCGGGTGGACCAACGCTCCTGTGGCCCCAGTGTTGCCTGGAGAAACTCGATGTTTCAAGTTGTGGCGTTTTGGGTGTCTCCAGCAGAACATGAAGTCACGGAAAACTTGTCTGCTATCGTGTGTTCCCAGATACCAGCCCGCATTCCTCACAGAGCTGTGAATCTTTTGAGGAGGTCTGGGAAAGTTGCTGGTTTTATGTTGAAACTTGGCGGTATTTGTGGCTTTTGTGTAACTTGGATGCCAAAACTGAGGAAAAGTCGGCGGCTTTGACTGGGTTTTGCTTTGTGTTTTGGGTGGTCATTGGAAACTGCAAATCGGGAAAAAAGCTGTGAGGATTTGGGAGCTCCTGTGAATAGCAGCCAAAGGTTAAATTTGTGCCATCTTTACATTATGCCTTCTGTGAAAGTCTTTGATTCTCATCAGCTGAAACTGTTGGATTTCATATGACCCAGCGGTTGTCTTGGAAAAGTCTGATCTTTCAGTAAAACAACATCATTTCTATGGTGTATTTATAGGAAAGCAGTGATTGTTTGCTTTTATTTGGTATTTGGGTCCCAAACCTGCTGCCTCAGTGGGACTGTTGGTACAGACCAAAGTTAAATTGGTGTATATTATTAGTATTTTAAGAATTCTTATGTAGGGGGGTTATTTCTACATTAATGCAGAAGTCCTATAGGGAGCATTTGAGAGACTTCAGAATTACTTTTGGTGTAATTTTATCTTCAATTATGAATACTCCTCTAAATGAGTCTTATCTTTTTAGCTAGATCCACAGCTTAACCAACTTTTTGTATTGAAGCATTACTGTTAGGCCATCAAAAGAGGCTGCAGAATGCCAAAGATAATAACCAACATTGCCTCCTTACAGTGGGAATGTACCTGAGATATTTATTTTTATTTATTTATTTTTTTTTTTTACTGTGTGAAAAAATCAAGAATTTCGTAGGAATTCCTTGTACTCCAGCGGTAGGAGTTACCAGCAGGCACACCGTGGCAGGATTGTGGCTTTTCTTTAGGACCTAGTTCTTAAACCACCAATTCATTCTGCAAGCAGCAGCACTTGAGAAGCCGCTGCAGCGCATCAGAGAAAAATGTATTGTAATACCAGGAGGCACCATGATGCTTGGTTTAATGTGCTTACATTTCCCCTCTTCCTATGACGACTGCAAAGAGACAAGATGCACATACAGGCCTCCCCAATTCTCCTCTGCTGTGTTCCAGTTTCATTATGTGGGGTTTTCTTGAAGTCAGCAGCTCCCTGCGGCCAAGAAAAGGATTTTATTACATGTTTCAGAGGGCATTTTACCCACGTTCACAAAAGAAGCAAAAACAAAACAAAACAACCCTTGAGGTGGATACAAAGTTGGGTTGCGTAATAACTGAATTTTGTTTTCTTGTGGAAATGTTGTTTCCCCCTTGAGGGAAGACTACAAGAAACCAAAGCTTATGGATCTGACCCGAAAGTGGGTGGGCAAGAAAAACCAGATCCTTATAAGACTTCTCATGGCATATGGGTACAAAGCTACTTGTATTTTGAACTTTTCCCTTTCTCTTTATTTCATTTTAATTATTTCATTATTCTTTATTTCAGACAGCTCTTTTTTGGGGGGAGTTGCTTTAATCTTTCTGTCCAATGCTTAAAAAGTTTCAAATTGCCCAAATGCCCTCTGCTTAGGGGAAAATTCTTCTAAATTCACTGGGGTTTAGTAGAATCAGCCTTTGCTGCGGGTTTCATTTGTCAGATGTAGTCTGCCAGTAAAGCAAGCCCTGGGCTGTTACATTTGGGGGATCTGGAAACCTTCATGAACTCACCATGTCCTCTGACTACAAGCATTTTAGGTGCATCATTTGATCATTTGTGCTTTTCTTTTTTTCTGTATTTTTTTTTAATCTCAAACTAAAAGACAAAGTAGTTTTCTTTTTAGAAATAAAAAAAAAATTATCAACCGAAGCTTAATCTCACCCACTGTTAAAAAAAGGCTGTTCAATTAAAGCTAAGCCCTGTCAAATGTCATGTGTTAGTAATGCTGAGGAATTAGCCATCACTAAGGGATTTTTTTTAGAAGACAAAGAATAAATTTTTCAGTGTATTCTTGTACCTTTTTTTTTTCCATTTTCAGTACTGAATTCCCCAAAGTGGCTGTCTCCTAAAATTATCACTCTTGGGCACTTTGTCTGTTTACCCGCTCACATAGAGCTGGAGCTTTCAGGTCCTTGGCTCTCCTGTGGACCTTGCCTCTTGTGGAGATTTCTGTTTACCCTGGCTGCTTGTGTTGGAAATGCCATTTACGGCTGTAGAGTGTGCCCTGAGAGACCCACACGGACTAGTCGATTATGTTATTATTATTATTTTAAGTTATTTTAACCCTTTTGATTTACAGTGCTCAAGTAATTTGTGCTCACTGGGACTTCAGTGCTAGGGCAAAAGTCAGGCTGCAGCTCTGCCCCAGGTGCTTCCTGAAACATCTATATGTGTTTGTGAGTGTGTGAGCGCGCGCTCCCATGAGGAGGCCTCGTGTCTACTAGGGCTCGCGGTGATTTCTGTGTGTTTTTCTGAGCCTGTTTCCTTTCCTGTTTGCTAGGGAGTGCTGGAAGAGCAGCTGGTGCTGGCCGGTGACAGCGCCTACAACGCGCACTTTGGGGAGAGCATGGCCGCCCTCGGCGATATCGATGACGACGGCTTCCCAGGTCAGTGCCTCTCCCTTGGGGCACGTTTCTCCAAGGAGCTTGGGCTAAAGCAGGGTGTTTCGGTGGCCCTGGCCCTCTCCTCTGCACTGGCAGCTCTGGGACACTGATGGCCGGTGCCATGCGGTTCCTCTGGACCCGTCCAACAGCTGGACTTCACCCAAAGAGAGTCTTGTTTGTGTGTGCTTTGCCTGCTAGAGCCCTTGCTAGCTGGTGTGCCTGATGTGCTGCCTTACATACACCGTATACCTGACTGCCTCATTAATTCTGGTTACCTTCCTTGTTGCCTTTTCTTCTCTGAGTGCTTCTTGAAAGGCTTCAAATTCCCACTACCCAAACAGAGCAGAAATGTATGTCTGGCTTTTTCTTCTTTCCTGTTCTTTTATGTCTTAAGCCTTTCCAGCTTTTTTGGCACAATTATGCTTCTTATCATAAAGTGTAATTAGGAAGTACCCTCTTGCTACTCTTGTCATATACTCCATTAATGATCTCTTTGCTTTATTATACCCCTGCTCCTTTCACGAGCCATTTGGTTTGAGGGCCTCTGCTGTGATAACAGTAGGTGAGGGAGAAGCGTTGACACTGGCACTTTTTCTGCCCCAGTTTTTGGCAGCACAATTAAGGACTTTGGCGCGAGGACCCGTTTCCTTTGTGTGTGCCTGGGTTTATTTCTTCCAAGACACTGCGGGTGCAGTTCTCCATCATGCCTAAACAATCCTCACGGCACGCTGCCATCACAGGTGATGGGCACGTTCTTCCCCTGAGGTGGTACACGCGTGCTGGTTGCTTCTTGTGGCGCAGATGTGGTAATCGGGAGGCTGCAGAGTGCATTGGGCCTGTCCGTGGGCGTGAAACCACCAGGAAGAATTTACTTTTAGCCGCTGGGTAATCAACCGCTAGATGCAACGAGAGGAGATGGGAGATGGGATGGTTCCTTCTGCAGTGGCTTGCAGTTTAGTTAGATCCAACATAANACTTTTAGCAGCTGGGTAATCAACCGCTAGATGCAACAAGGAGAGGAGATGGGAGATGGGATGGTTCCTTCTGCAGTGGCTTGCAGTTTAGTTAGATCCAACATAATTTGAAACTGCATCCTCAGCAGCCCCTTTTTTTTTACCTTCCTGTTCATTTAATGTAGCCAACCTACTTTGAAACTTGGAGTTTTCAAGCAAACTTATCCTTGTGCTACATTAAATCCATTTTGCCATTTGTGTCTTGATTCACAAAGCAGACGTTCCCCTGGGATGAGGATTTTGATATGAAAGGATTTTAAATAGTCCTTTTGAGCACGACTGTCGGTTAATGTGCAAACATTTTCATAACAAAAACACATGTTTCTGATTAGGCACACACACACAGAGCCGCATGCATGTACAAATTCATATACTTCTGCGTATTTTTTAATTTATTTTAGCATGAGCTCTTCATTAAATCAAACAAACTTTTGCAGCCGGGCTGACATGAGCACTGTGCTGATCATGTTGATCGTGATGAGCTGTCTTCCTGTGGAGAGCTGGCATGTAAAATTGGGAAAAAGTGGAGTAGTGGAACGGATTCTGAAATGTTTGTAATCTCTGCTGTTTTACAGATGTTGCCATCGGGGCGCCCAAGGAGGACAACTACGTCGGAGCAGTGTATATCTATCATGGAGATGCCAATGGTATTGTCCCCCGGTACTCTATGGTACGTGATGCTGGTTATGGGATATGTGCATGTGAGGTGACTCACCTGGGGCCTGCAGGAATAAAGCACATTTAGGGGTAAAACATGGCAAGGGGATTTTTTTCTGAACCTTGCCTCCAGTGTAAGTGGCATTTTCCTAAGTGAATTATTTTATGGGTAGCCTCGTGCAGTTCAAAGACACATCCTTTTCTCAGTCATGGTTTGCAGATGGCTTCTCCCAAAGCTTGCCCATATCCGTGTTAGGAGGTCTGGCCATGCTAGTTAGGAGGTATTATTCCTCGTCTTTTGTTACAGTTTGCAGCTGTGGCTTCTTCCTTGGTGCAAGTGGAGTCTTAGGGCTTGAATTCCCTCTGCAAAGCCACAGAAGAGGAAGGCAAACTGGCGGAGGGTACATACAACTCGTGGAAAGACCATGGGATAGTTAATAGTCTGCTCTTTTTTCCCTTAGAAGCAGGGATGTCGAGAAAAATGAGGCACTAAGTTTCTCTTCTGTTCCCTGCAGAAACCTCTTTTACCCAGCTTGCTGGCCCTCTCCTTCCAATATGATAATATATCACACTGCAGCCTGTGCTACAATTTCCTGACCAATATTTTGAGATAAAAACGAGGCTGGGGTATGTCACAGAGCCTGGTGCAAAGCCTTGGCTATGACGCAGTGCAGTTGAGCCACAGGAGCCAGGCAATAGAGAAGATAAATTCATGCTCGTCCTGCCCAGCGTGTGTCCCCTAGGCCCTGCCAAGCACTTTTTTTCTTTCTTTTTTTACTTTTTTTTTTTTTTTCAGAGCCTGATTCCTCCCTCCCTTCATGTGTTTGAAGTTTGAACTGTTTTGTTTTGTTGCTGGGTGGGATCCTTCGCAGTAAATGAGTTTAAGGAGAATTAAAGAGTTAGTGGTTATACTGCAGGCTCTTGTAACAGACCGCAGAAGATTTGTCCTTCTGGCTTTTACCATGTCTCTGCCATGCACTACGTTTTAGTGGTAGCAGGTAGTTAAATGCCTCTTCTACTTCTAAAATGACCAGATTAGTGGTATGTGGAAAGCTCTGCCCTGTTCTTGCTGAGAGCCACTGGCCAGGGGTGCTTTCTCTGGCTTTTTAAAATGTTGGGTATTTGCAGCTCCCACTGAAAAGAATCAGATTTTCTCTTTTCTTTCCATTTCATGGGGGGAATTTAGCATTTTATAAAGAGGCTGGATCAGCACCGGATCAGCAGCAACGTCCCCCTTGCTACGTCCGTCTCCCCTGGGAGTGAGGCGAGCAGTCGTGGCGCACGGGACCTGTGGCACCGAGCACAGCTGGGGAGGGTGGCAGTATACCCTGCTCGTTCAGCCTCGACCTAGTTCCCCTCCTCACCTCGTGTCCAGATAGGGGTGGCAGTGCCTCGGGCAGTGCTCCTGCTATGTGCTGCAGGGCAGTGAACGTGCCGCTCATTCACTTCCTACCTACAACACAAAAAGAGGCTCTGCAGCAACTTCAGCTCTTGACCTGCTTGCCCTGGGTTTGAACCTAGAGGTGAAAGACTTTTTGTCTCTTATTGCTATACCCTTGAGTCATCTTAATACTCCGGATTTCCGTTTTGAAAGAAGCTGACATGTGCAGGCCTGCAAGGTATACACTTTCACTGTGTACATACACGCATATATATGTGTGTCTACATGCATATATGTATATATACATACTGCTCAACAATTTAAATTAAGAAATTATGTAGTGTTCCGCCTTTTCTTCATTTAAATTGCTGATAGAAGTTATCGCCTCACATCCGCCAAGCAGCCTTAGTACTGGCTATGAGCAGAGGCAGCCTAATTGGCTTGCAACATTATGGATGTGCTGACTAAATACTGCCTGAGCAGGCTTTGGGACCTGCTGTTTTCAGTCGTGGCACTTAAAAGCAGAGCAGCGTTTCACCTCTGCATTTTGGACTATAATAACCTGCAGATGTTTAATGGGACTGTCGTAGGCCAGATTTACCACCTTAACTGGGACCTCCCCGCAAAATGTATTTGCATTCCCTCGTGTAAATGTTAAGTGGGGAGGAAGTTGACTTCCAGTTGTCTTAATTTTATCTGCCCGTACATAGGAAAGTGGAGATCTGTACATTGCATTGCACTGATTTCCCTTGAAACTGGTTGTCAAAACTACAGGATATCTTTTTTTTTTTTTTCCGCTCAACTGATACTTTTTTGATGAATTTCCTGTCTGTCTTTCTGTCAAATATTAATGACTTTATGGTTGGGCCAAGATAAGCTGGCAGCGTTTCACAAGCTGTAAAGCATCACCAACAGCTAGGAATTATTTACTGGGATAGGTTTCTTTTTGCATCTTCCATCAGATCCTAGTTTGAATTAAGGTCTTACGCTGGTGGGACCACATAATGAATAAGAGCTGGAAGACATCAGATTGCCACAGAAAATGAGATTTTGATATATTAATTTGCTTTAGACGAAAGCATTTACAATTCAAACCATCTAGAGGAAGTTTTCATGTTAGTAATTAAAAAAAAAAGCTATGTTGGAAGCTAATTAATCTCTGGGTGGGGGAGACAGAAATGAGATACAGCTTCCGTACTGACACAAAATACTTTATAATTGCTGATGAAAAACAGAATTTCCAAGTTGAGATGAAAATTAATCGCTTTGAGTATGCTGGCAAACTTAGTGAAAAGAAGCGGTTGCGCAGGATTTTGTTCCATTTAATCATCAGCTTTCTTAAGATATAGGATAAAACCTCTGATGTGAGGGAGAAAAAAAGAAAAAAAGTAAAAAAGAAAAGAAAATCTTGAGAGCGTGTTTTCCTACAAGAAGTCTACCTGATGTGCTTTCCATTTTGCTTGGGTCCTCCTTGAAGTGTGTTGGTTAATCTAAATGCTCCGGGGCAGATGCTCCGCGTGCGGGGAGCAGCGTCCCGTGTGGGAGCAGTGCAAGCGAGCAGAGGTGCCGGGCTCAGCCCACCGAAAGGAGAGCTCTGGGGACTTGAAAATCAAGCTCAAAGTTTTATCAGAGGCTTCTCTGTGTTGCTGACTGGTTCCCCTTGTGTGTTTTCCCTTGCAGAAGCTGTCTGGGCAGACGATAAACCCAATGCTACGGATGTTTGGCCAGTCCATATCGGGGGGAGTCGATATGGACGGCAATGGATATCCAGGTACGTCTGCTGTCCTGGTAACAGCAGGGGAATAGCTTGGAAAACATCAGGCCCTGTTGCTGGTTGAGGCTCCCTCAATTGCAGGAAGGGGTGTGTGGGTCTGCTCTTTTTTCTCTCTCAGTCTGAGCTCCCCCTAAGAGTTTGAGCTGGTTTCTTGGTTCGGGTGCTAGGGCGATCCTGGCGAAGGATGGAGGTACCTGGCAGAGAATGCTGCTATCCTGCCAAGGTAGAAAGCTGCTTGGGAGCTGCTTTTAGTCTTAATGATAAACTTAGGAAAAAAATCAATATATTAGTAATAAAAATGAAGATAATGAGGTAGAAATGGGCTGTCTTCACGGACCCAATCCTGCACATAAAACACTTCTAACATAATAATGTTTTAAGGGACCAACTGATTTTGGTGAGAAAAATCTGGTTTTAGATGTATGCTCTGTAATGCCCCAACTGGCATAAGAAAACTGAATTCTGTGCCTGTAAGCCTCCATTGTAACTGTCTAAACATTACCAAAATTTCAGATATGACCATTGGAGCCTTCTTGTCAGACAACGTGGTACTTCTAAGGTGAGACTGATGTCTTTTTCCTCCGTTCCTGTTTTCCCTTTGGGTCGAAGATGTTTTGTGGTCTAAGCCCTCCACCACTCAGATTTTCTCCCTGGTTTATTGTGGTCAGAACAAGCAAGCTGCATTACTTTTTAAGCAGAATGTTAGGGATGAATGGTTTCAAAGAACATATAATCTAATTTAAGCAGCAGAGTAAGGGATGACAATATTTAGTAATGTCAAGACTATGAACAAACACAGAGGTTTAGAGCCAAAAGGAGATACATATTGTATCTCAGTGCCCCTTTAGAAAAGTTTATGAAAGGTTTTGTTTGCAAAAACCTTTTTTGAATTCAGGAGAAGATTTTTTCTTCCTCTTGATTCTTACATTTGCATAAAGTAAACAAATTATGATTTAAGGGAACGAAGCTGAGCAAAAAAGCCAGCTGCGTACGATGCCAGAATGTAATTCCATGAGTTATGGAATGCATAATGAAATAAGAGCCTTCGAGGAAATGAAATATGGAGATGTTTTCAATACCCACAGGATCTAGGCTACTGTTTCCAATGTGTAAGTGACGTGTGATTGCTTGGTTCGTGTCTGATGGAGAGCGGTGTGATGGCTTCGTAGATCAAATTGCAAAGATTAGGGTGGGTTTGGGACTGACTCACAGAGCCGGGGGGAAGAGGATAGGAAGCTTTAATTTTGCTGGTAGCTCCACTGTTGCACTTTTTAATATTTAATGGTAAAATCCTTTCCATAGCTTGATGCCACTGGGGACTTCTGCATCTTAATGGAAGTTATAGGGATGTAGCGAGACTGGCAAGACAAATGCTTGGGCTGCAGAATTAACGGGCCAACCTGTACCCCGTTAAGGGCTGGGAAAACTCGACTCTATTTCCATTTAAAAAAAAAAAAAGACTCTGAAAGATTTCCTGATGTTTTTAAAACAATGTATATCACAACAGGAGGGTAACCTCAATCCAAGTGTTCAATCACTACCTGTTTGTATGGAGATTGGTGCTTTGCAAACCCACTTTATGGCCATCTTGATTAATTACAACTAGTGCCAGTTAGGGAGCATGTTGCTCTTGCTGTTTAGATTCAGATTAAGATAAAGAAAACCGCTTTATTTTTTTTTCCTTTCCTCACCCCTTCAGAAGTTTTTGAGAAGTCCTTTGGCCAAAGCCAACAAGTATTTTGCCAAGTGATATTAAGGGCTTCTCCGGAAGCTGCCATGACATGGGGCGCATGGTAGTAGCTGTGTTGCTTGTGTGCATGTATAGCCATTTGACAGATGTTTTTTTTTTTCCCCCAGTGAATAACCAAGAATGTTAACTTTAAGGAAATATCAGACTGTGCGTCGTAGCTGGAGAGATATTTCTTCCTAGATAAATTATAGCATTTATTCTTTTATGTCTCCCCAAGAATTTGGAAGGAGGTTTTCTTCCATACCGTGAAATGATCCTAGGAAGATCATTCTTCTTCCTGCTTTTTTGCTTTTTTCCTCTCTTATTTTTACCCCCTTACCACATGTATTTCTAGGGATTTATCTTCATCCTCCACCTTGAAAGGCCAACTTGCACTGTTGTTTTAGGCTGCGGTAAGAGAGACTGAGTCTTGGAGACTGCCATCAATCTCATTCCAGTCGATAGGAATTAGGTGTAACCGCAACCCCCGCTCTCTTCTCCCCTGTCTTCCTCGTCTGCAAATTCAGTGGCTTATGGAGAGTGAGTCCTAACGTGCTTTGCTTGCACAGTCTGGCCTTGGGTGGCTGCTGGAGTCACCTTAGAAAACAATCTGCTGGTGGCTGCACATTTTTTACTGCTAAAGTTGGTTTTGGAAGAGTGCGGTCACCCTGAACACGTCCAGAATTGAAGCCACGAGGAATAATACCACTTGCTGAGTGCTTGGGCTGGAAACCTCTGCTGGGGTGGCTCGTGGAGCCTGGATTTCCCAGCTGCATCTCTCAGGTGGGAGATCTGCCACAGCCCCCTGGTCCTCTGCTTTCACCTTCCAGCCACCGGGTCACTCTCAAAACAGAACCCTGCAAAGGCAAAAGACCATTTGACTCTAATCGTCTTAAAGTTATTGTGTTTGCATATACTCTGTTTTATTTTTAATATCTGCTTGAAATTGTGCAGTTCACTGAATTATTTTTATTTCCCTTTGCTTGAGATTTTTCCTCCTGAACTGTCACTAAATCCCACTTTTTCCTGGCTCTCCAGATCTAGGCCTGTGATTACCATGGACATCTCCATCTTCCTGCCGGCATCCATCAACATCACAGCTCCTCAGTGCCACGACGGTTTGCAGCCGGTGAACTGCCTCAACGTCACAGCGTGCTTTCGCTTCAGCGGCAAGCACCTTCCTGGAGAAATAGGTAACAGACCTTCACGAGCCTGCGGGGTGGGCACACCAGCGTCAAGGGCTCCTTCATGGAGCAATAATGGAGCCTTTGTGTGAGAGAAATTACTGCGAGCTGAGCTAGGGCATCCAACTGCAGAATGTTGGAGACTCCTCTGGATATTTTCTTGGGTGTGTTTTTAGCATCTGATGAGGATGAGGTGACATGGAATAGTTGCCTCCTCAGGAGAGGGATGGGCGAGTGTCCATGGATCTTCTGTGAGAGCACGGAAGCAATTAACACTTTTTAAGTTCATATCTCCTCTCTTTACTTCTTGGTATTTCATTGGCATAATTCATATCCAACCTCCAATCTGTATCGAGGTTATTAGAATGCAGCTGTGACTCCAGATGATTGCGTTTTGGAAATGCACAAGGTGGTCTTGAAAGAGAGCACTGTAAATCTGAACTCCTGAGTGATACTGGACATTAGCCGATCTTTTGGTTTATCCATCCATAAAATGGTTGTAAATAGCCCAATATTTACTTGATAGAAAGAGTATCTTCCAGTTTAGTTGATGTCTCTAAAATACGTTGAGCTTCTCAGATGAAGCTGTGTAAGTCAAAGTCATGATATTGACTGTGTTGAAATACTTCCTACATCTTTTAAGCTTGTAAACATCACAACATAAGTTATGGTGTGACGCGATATGGAATAGATACAACATTCATAAATAAAATAAGGATTGGATTTATTTAGTTCAGCCATACAGTTTTATCTTAGCTGTGTTAGGAATGGTGGAGAACCTGAAGTTTCTGGCAAAGTGATGGTCTCTGAGTGCCACTGCATTCTGTGTCTATGTGGTGGGTCAGATGAGGAGCTGGTGGATGAAGCTAATGAAGAAGAATGAGAATAGGGTCTGTGCATGCAAGGGTGAGGGGCTGCAGAATTTGGATTTTGTGTGATGTAAATAAGGAGAAAATAGGTGTCTTGCTTCGTCTATATGAATGGGAAGGGAGGAAGGGACTAGAAGCTGCTAGTTGGGATTGCTCTCTCTGTTGTCCCCATACCTCAAAGAAATGGAGCTACTTAAATTTGAGATTCCGCTTGATTCTAATATATAGGTGCAACTGGGACTTTGGGTTCTGGTTTTGCACTTTTCCCTCCCTGTAAACTCTAGGGGACTCTCAGCACACAAATACCTATTTTGGTAAACTCTATTTTTGGTAGTCTTGCTACTCAGCCAGTTAGAAAGCGCTTAGTTTTAGGTGCTCCAGGACTCCCTAACAGTTGATTCCTTTAACCTGAAAATCACTTAATTCTACTGAGTGTTTAGGTTTTCTTCTGTTCCTGGAGGCACTGTTTAAAATGTTTTGTTTGCTTTAATCTCCCATCTCTTCACCAATAGCTAAGAACTGAGCTGCCTTTTTTCTCATTCTAAATATATGTTCCTCCATTGTTGGAAATGACTTTGCTTCATCATGACTTGTAAGAACTGATTGAATTCCCTTGCCTTGTCATGCAGACTGATCTGCTGTGGTGAAAGCAGATGTGCACCTTCTTTGGCAAGTAGCATCCATCTTATTGCAGAGAATTTTTTTACTATTAAGTAGATGATTATAAAAGTTCCAACTATTGTCCTTTTATACAATGCCCCTAGAAAAGCAAATTGTCTTGAAAGCATTGCAGCCAGAATTATCTAACTGTATAAAAACCCATGGGGGCATGATTTGGATACAGTATCTCAAATAAGCTTTCAGTTTGCAATCTAACAGTCAATTCGTTTTAATCATGTCCTAGTGGAAGCGTATCAATAAACAAAGCATGGAACAATTCATGGCAGTACTGCGGCCGCTCCTCTCTTGATGGTTAAATGTAGAAAAAATAGAGTATTCCTCTAAGTCTGGACATCACTGACCAGTTTGGCCATTAAAAAGAGTAAGGAGGTATTAAATTGTTGTCTGAAAGTTTTGCCATGGTGGCTTTGGGGTTGCCTCAGCCTCAGATGTCTGGGAACAATTTGACAGACAGTCAAATGAGAACATAGTGTTGTTTTTGAGATGCGGCTCTCTTAAGACTGGTCAGTTTGGCCTTAGACTCGGAACTGCTGGTTGCTAGTGAAAATCTGGGCGTTGCTATTGCTTCTGGCCAGCTGATGTTGATCACCTATCACAAAATCATTGAACATGCAGGTGGCGTTCTTCTGTGGCAAATGTGTGTCTAAAATGTTTATTTGAATATGTGATTATTACATGAACTGACATGCAAAGGAAGGCTGTCTTCATCTTGCAGTGCCTGACGTTTCCATATAAATCTTTCTGCCGCCCCAGCACTAGCAGGTCATGTAGCAGCTATCTGATGATCTGTGTTTGTTGATGTTACTTGATGCTGCCAATGAAAGTGTAATTCCCATCCTTCTTGCGGACACTTTTTGCAGACTACCGTCTTCGGAAGTCTCCATTTATAGCTGAAATGGTTGTGTTTGAAGACCCACGCCTGCACGCCGGGTGCCGGGCAGTGTCAGAGCCTTCGCTTAGTCCCGGTGCCTATTGGAGAGCTGAGTTTCGAGCTGAGAAACGAGGCATTTTATTTTTAACTCTTTAACCTAAAGGTCTGGCTCTGGCTGCCCCTGTGTCACTCGAGGGGCTGCCGTTGTGCCTCCTCTGGAGTCTCTCTGCAAAATGCAGCAAAATTCACAGCACGCATTACTGCAACAGCCACTTCTGTTTGCAGCACTTGCGGGGTGAGCAGGAAGGGAAGCAGCTTCCCTGGATATCCAAATATGTGTAGATTTCATACTTTGTTCCTTAAGAAAAATATATCCTTGAACTAACAGGAAATGCTTAATCCTTCCCCTTGAACTTCCCGTACAGTAGGAAGTATGTTGAGTTTAGGTCTTATTTGGCTGTTGGCCTGCAATCCCGTTTCCACAGCTTGCAGGATAGACTGTCCGTAGGGATGAAGACATGGCAACACCTAATGAGGTGACACCTTTAGCCTGGTAGGCAGGGGTGAGAAAAAGGCCGATCCGGGCCTGGGTGAGGCTTTTCTCTGCTCAGCCCATGCAGTTCTGGGCAACTGCAACATGAAAATTGAGGCTGCTGGTATCCCCCACGCATCGAGCACTGTTACTGCCTTCATCCGCACAGGGGAATGGAAATAACCTTGTGTCCACAGTCTGGATAAGTTCCTGTAAGAAAGTAAAGAACATTTAAGAGCCAGTTAAGAACTAGATGAACTGTAGTGTTGGTGAAAAGAAAGAGTTTTGGTTAGAGCTAGGCAAATGCATTAGAAACTCCTTTAAAGAGCTTTCCCCGTACTCTTCGCTTTGGATGTGCATCAGCTGTGTGATCCATTGGGAGGGAACTCCAGATAGCCCCGACTTTCTTGCTCAGAGGAGCTATGGAATAAGCAGGTGGGTTGGAATTTTATTCGGGCTGTGTTTCTAGGACATACCTAGTTTCTGGCGGTGCTCCCTATTGTTTAGCAAGTTTTCTCCCTCTTTCTTGCTACTAGTTTAGCTCCTAGTTTAACGGACACTGTGGCCACGTTCCCTTCATCTAAACGCATTGAGTCCATGCTGGAGTTTGGCTTTGATCGTGTGAGAGTGGGTGGGCGGATGCCAATGAATATTGTTTTCTAACCCCATGCGTCTAAAGCAGCCCCACGAGTCCCACAGGAATCGGCTGCCAGAGGTAATCCAGTGTCAGAGCAACTTGGAGAGCGAGCGGGGCCCTTTGCCTCCCCATCTGGGCCGCTCTTTGGAAGCGGTGAAGGAGAGGCAATGCGTGTGTGGGATTGATAAATAAAAAAAGTAATGAAAAAAAAACCCTTACTCATGATATTTCAGGGTTTTTTTCCAGTGACATGACATCATCGGGTATAATATAAAAACAAGTTGTCAAAATAGAGCGGGATGGGGAGGAAAGGGAGACGGGAACGGGGCAGCATGATGGAAAACATCGCTGCCAGCTCTGAGCGAACACACTTCGGGTGCTGAGCTCGCCGGGCGATGAAACCCTTACGGGCGTTATCTCTCTGAGCAAGGTTTTCTGCCAAAATACTAGCAAAAAACATCCCCGCGGAGCTCCATGCTGTTGTGAGACCTGCTCCTTAGCTGCGGTGTTGGATCCTAGCTGCGGCTGTACCCCTGCTCTGCGCGACCCCAGCAACGTGTTTTTAATCAAAGAGCCACGCAGAGCGGGCAAACAGCAGTTTGCTTAATTCCCTCTTTGAAGGGAATTAAGGAACATTCACAGGAACTTTTGCACTGGGTTTTGCTAATTGAAATTGTGAAATTAGCACGAAAATTGCTAACTAGGTTCTTTAAAGCAGCAGAGCTTCAGTAAATAGGCAATTGAAAATAATACTGCTGACAGTGGTAATATAAGATAATATTATAGAAGAATTTATTCCTCTACCCCTTTCCCCCTTACCCACCAAAAAAAAACCACTTTGATAAAATTTGGTATAAAAGACCTCAGTCCAAAAAATATGTTAAGTTTACATCCTTAAAAAAAAAGGAAACAATTGCATTTACAGGAAGTATCTGGAATACATCATCTTGGATTTAAATGGAATATAAATAAATTCACCCAGTATTTGCTGAGCACCCTAGGTGTGCAATACACAGATTTGCACAGAAGCTGCTACTGGCTGCCTTGTGCAAGCTTATAAACTAATTAAGTTGGTCATCTAGTGGTACTGCCATTAGTGCTTTAGTATCAGCTGAAATTAATACAGGCCATGCCCGTGTTGATTGAACAGGGTTCACATCCTGTGTTTCGCTTTACTCTAGATGGTAGCAAAATGAGTGTTCGCATTTCTGTTGCAGTTTCACAGCTTCTCTTGCTCTGGTTGCATTTACCAATAGAAAGTGTATAATCAGCTTAAATTACTGCAATCTGTAAGCAGCTACTTGACAAAGCAAAGGAGCTTTCTTTTGGACACAAATGCAAGCAATCACAAATCAACTGATCTTGTTAAGCTACTGTTTCTGTAGCACAGCCAGAAAAAGAGGATTTACAGAGAGAGCTTGTTAGGCTCTGGGTATGTCTGCTATAAACTTTCTGGGATGTGATATCTGAAAGCAGGGTTATTGAGTATGAGGTGTTGGCCATAGTTAGGGATTAAATACTAGGAAGATTGCAAATACACCGAAATAATTGTCAGGAAATGCCACGTTATTGTTGACATTTATGCAGTTTATGTTGTTTCAGAAAGAAAACAAAGCTGGCTTTGGTTGTTGTTTGCATTTTGTTTTACCTTTCCTGCTGAGAGAATAGTTAAAGCCTCTCCTGTTTCTTTTTTTAGTGTTTCACATCTAGTGCGTGTATTTTTACCCCGAGCTTCTTAGCGCTGCTCAGCATCCTGCAGGAAGGGCTAGGGAGCGCAGTGACCCCCAGGTTGGGAGCGTGTCCGTGACTGGGTCTGGTTGGGCACAGTCACAGGAAACCCAGTGATTGATGGAGGTCCTGCAAAGGCCGACCCTTCCTCGAGGGCTAACGGGCTCCTTTGGTGGCTGCCTAGAAAATAACCATTGTTAACTGACATCCTTTGTTTTCTTCTTCTTCCTTTCCAAAACAGGTTTGAATTACAACTTGACTGCTGATGTGGCAAAGAAGGAGAAGAGCCAACAACCCAGAGTTTACTTTGTGACTTCTGGAGAGTCAGTGGGGCAGATCACAGAGAAGTTACAACTGTCATACATGCAAGAAAAGTGTGAACATTACCTAGCATACGTCAAGGTCAGTTTCCTGTCCCTATTTACCATTCTCCATTCTTTTTTGATTTTATTTATATATTTTAATATTTTGCCAATTAAAATGGTGCTGTTTGACTTCAGATGTCCTTGGTTTATCTGACAGGCAGAAGTTTTTGCTGAAAGCTCAGAACTTCATTGCTCTGGATGATTTAAGTGTGCGAACCTTTGGACCTTTGAGATACTTCCAGGAATGTCTATTTTATTTACTTCTGAGCTAGTGTGTTTGTATGTTGTTTTTTTTTGTCTTCGTTGGTTGTTACACTCTCAATAAGGATGCAAAGACTTATTTTGTTAGGAGCAGCAAGTTCAGCATTTGATATATTAGTTCTGTGTAAGGTGCTTTGCTCTACCTGCACAAGGGCCTTGGAAACAGTAATAGTATAAACTTATATTTATCTGGATTTAGGGAGTGCAACCTAGACATGCTGGGATGTAGAGAAGGACTGTGGAAGAGAAGCTGGTCATCATTTTGGCAAACCTTTTGGCAAAGTTGTTTTTTCCAGGGACCTGATGGGACCTTGGTTATCTTTGGCTGGCAGCTGTAGCTACGGAAATGTCACCCAAGTGGCCTTCTGTTTACAATGTAAATAAACTAGTTTTCTCTTAGCAAGGAAATGTGTAGAGTGGGTTTGGAAGTTATATGGAAAGAAGATTTAAAACTGCGTGTCTTTTATTAACTTTAATCTGTACCACAAACCTTGGGAGCCCTGTGAGGCAGTTTGGTTGTGTGGGTGAGTTGCATAGCTCCCTTATTCAAAGGCACATTCCCACAAATGAGATGGAGCTAAATACACTGGATTTCACTTGGCACTGTCTTGTTTTTGAGAATCCTGTGGGTCCAGAAATCCTTAACTGTGTAAACCTTTTCACGAAGCATTTTTGTACCTAAAAGCCCTGAGAATGGGAGGTAAAATTTGTCCATTGACTTTTATCAATGCTTTTATCAATGTGCCTGGATGTTGAGATTAAATAAAATAAAGGGACCCCCAAGGAGGCAGTGAGGTCCTATTAGATAACATTTATATCTGAGACGAGACTAGATATCCTATGTAGTTTATTTATTTATTTATTTCCTCCTCTGGAACAACTTTTGCTTTCTGCTGTAGAAAAAGCTACTTAAAGAAATGTAGACATGTGAGATTATGGTTAACTAGAAAACTTGGAAATTATTAATTCTGGTCGTTCTGAGTTAAGAACATCTGGTTAGGCTTTCGTGTACTAAGTTTAACTGAAAAGACACATGTTGCTTTCTAGTCTAACCCAATAATGAGGTCTTTCACACCAGCCCGGTTGTAGTTTTGGGGTACTATCCAGAATTTGTTAAAGAGAAATATATACCCAGGAAACAATTTCATTTATTCTAGCATTGGTAACTGGTACTGGAAGTGCAAAAGTAGGAACTATGTATCTTATGCCTATAAAAGTCAAAATTTCCAGGAAGAAAAGAACAAAAAAAACCCCACATTGAAATACATGAAAAATTTGAAACAAAACAGCTGGTCATAAAACAAGTCTACTGACTCTGTATATGACATAAGTAGCTATTTTCTTCCCCAGTTGGAAGAATAGCAGGAAGTGTCAATCATCTGTGTAAGGGAGAGCGCAAAGCAGTGGAGAAAGATAATTCCTGTGCTCTCATGGGAGAAGTGATAGGGTCTGCAATGCTACTTGACATCAGAAACATCAAAGAAGGCCCTGCGCGCTCTGGAGGAGTGGAAATGGGGTCATGATCTTGCGCTGCTCTCCAACCTTAAGTAACAGATAGTTTTAAAAAAAAAAAAAAAAGAAATCCTCCCCCCTGCCCAAGTGTTTCCTCCCCCGCAAACACCAGAAAGCTCCTTGATTACATAGTTTTGTGATGGAATGGGTGATAAGAGATCTGGCTTTAAACACTTCCTATCAACTATTTCCCTTATTTCACCTCTTCCGTTTCTTTACCGTAGGCCTCATGAAGCAGCCTCCCTGGCAAGTGCCGTTGTTGGTGGTTGTGTCCATGAGGTTTGCTTTATTACTGTTTGTTTCAGTGTCTGGTGGCAAATCAGTTGATCTGGTCACGTGAAGATGTCTGCTTTGGGAGTGCTTGTGATGAGACAGGAAAGCTACTTGGGTTTGGGCATAATGGACAGTCCGTCAGTCCCTGCCAGGTAGACAGGGTGTCCCAACCAAGTGGCCAGCAGCAGAGCTCTGTGTCAGTGCGGGGTTTAAATGGAAGCCAGGCCTTAGTGGATGGCACCGTCTTACCAACGTGGTGCGTTGTAAGAGCGAGACAGGAATGGGAAAAGCAGGGGGAAAAACTAGGCCTATGCGAGCATGCTGAGAATTCCTTTGACAGGATTTAGCCCAAGGCACCCCAGTGAACACTAAAAGAGATGCAGGCTGTAAATGAGCTGACAGGGATAATTGTTAAGCTATTTTATGGCTGGTAAGTCTGTGCTTTGAGCATGAATGCTCTTCTGTTTGGTCCCTTAGCAGGAGAGGAGCTCTTATTCTTATTTCTGCTATTGAATTAGGGTGCTAAAATCTTTGACTCTACTTACGACTGTGTAATTGAGATTAATCTCAAAAACTTTGTAAGATGCGGATGAGAATGGAAAATGAAATGGAAGTGCTTTGGGAATGCAACATGTTTTAAATTCCATTCTGAAAGGGGTCAGGATAAACTGGAAGAAGACAGGAGAGATGACATTTTCTGATTTCTAGTTAAGAAAGTTGCATACTTTAGTACATATCAGTAGGGGTTTCTGTTATCCTGCCTCGGGTATAATCTACAAAAGCTGTATTTGTTTTAATTAAAGTGCCATTTGCAAGTATTGCCATTTTTTCCTCTTAGTGCATAGCCCATGTCCTGCTGTTTCTTGGCAGGTCTCTGCTGCTGGACAGTTCCTCCCCTGCCTGTGTACAGGGTGACAGCAACGTGGGTCCTCCCCTCAAACTAGGGTAGCACCAGTGACAGGGGATGTGTTGTGTTTCTGTGTGACCTTCCATTAATGTTGCCTGAAAAAAATAGAAGAGGAAAAAAAAAGATTAAAGTCTGTTTAACTGTTTTGTAGAAAAGCATTTATTTTTCAGCTGAAGAAACAGCGAACAAACATGGGAAATAGAAACTTGACACTAAATGAGGGCAAAGAAGAAGATGCAAAAGGCTGCAGAAGAAGAACGGAGAAGGAAAGTGAATGGGCTCGGAGGCTTTAACACCGTCTGCTTCAGCTGCATGTCTGGGGCTGCAACTGAAATGAGTAGCTTTTGCTGAGCTCTTAAGACATGGCACTGATCTGGCGATGCTCATAACACTTCAGCTTGGTATTTGCTGCAAGCTGCCATCTGTCTCTAAGTGCTGAGGGAACATTTGTTACCCATTTGCTGTAGCTGCCTTGGTGGATTCCTGCTTTTGGGGATTCCCTGAATGTTTAGAATAGATTTGTCAGTAGTTAGGACAAGAGCATTTGACACGGATAGCAGTCACTTAGTGGGTGCAGTTTTATATGGGGTGAAACCTTGTCTTCTGCAATTTATTACTACATTAGAATAATGTCAATGGTGAAAGCCACTTGCGGGATTTCTGCAATTAAAGAAAAGAAACAAACAAAAAAAACCTCCACCTGGTGCGCTGAGGACCAGGCAGCTGGGCTGTCTTTGCTGCCAGTCATTGCTGTCCTTTTTCAAAATGGTTTTAGTAGCTCCACGTGCCACGCGCAGTCACGGTGCTCAGTTAAAGCAGACCCCGCACGGATGCTTTCCGGCAATCTCTATCCGGGCGAGCGTGTGGCTGCGCTGAGCGCTCCCTCACGGCTCCTCAAGTTAACTCGTGCTGCCTCTGGCCGTTGCGTCGAAGAGGGCAGCGCTGAGAAGGGGCTGAGGCGGAGGGTGCCGTGCCTTGAATCGCTGTTACTTGTGGTCTCTGCAGGGACTCTGTGCTGCTGATCTCACGTGGTTTGGTTTCCAGCGCTCGCTGATTTTAGTCATTGCTTATGGTTGCGATCGTATCTCTCTCTGTAGCTGTCTGATGGTATCAAAGGGGAGATGTGTATATTAGACGCAGTCTTTCATTCTTAACGCACAGCGCTCTGGCGCTTTCTTGGAGTCCTGGTAGCGGAGCAGCCAGACTGTCTCACTGCAGAGATAGTATCACTGCTCTCGTGTGCCAGAAATGCTTTTCTCTGAAACGTGTCTGTGTGTGAACCGACATCTCCGTGCTTAGGTGGAGACAAGCACTACACTGGCCTGGTGGTGCTGCAGAAGGGAGACTCAGAGAGGAGCTTATTCTGAAGGCTTGATGCCCTTGGGAATGAACCAACCAGCCGGCCTTGCCTCTCTCTCCTCCTCTTCCTCCCTCTTGAACCAAAGCAGAGCCAATGCATCACAGGGATCTATCCCACATCATGAGGGATAGGAGAGAAACTGGAGCAAGCCAATGCAGAATATTTGAAGCGGAGACTGCAAAATGAAAAAAATTAGTCAGGAATATCTAGAATTTCACAAGGCTCAGACCACCGGGCTGACAAAGGGAGCAATAAGCTCTTGCTGCCTGCAGCAGGAAGTGGATAATGGCTGGAAGATGAAAGCTGCTCTGTAGCTTTGCCAGGAATGATGACTACGGTGAGATTTGGAGCTCAATACTAGTAGCAGGGTTGATATCTTTGGGTTTGTTCCTTTTTTTTTCCCCCCCTTTTCCTTCCTTTTTGCTGAGCTGACTGGAGAAACTATCAGTCTGAGCCAGACAGTTGCAGCATATGTTCAGTCTCAAAGGGCTGTGGAATGGGTGGGATGATCCCTAAACACAAAGGTTTATTTACAGAAATATAACTTCATGGACAACTGTCTTCCAAAACTGCATAAAATGTCCCCATAATCTGTTAACACAGGTTAACCAGCCTGCCTTCCCTCTGACAGAACTGAATAGGGTGAGGACAGCAAAGCTATTTGCT
Organism: Crypturellus undulatus; assembly: GCA_013389825.1. Lineage (NCBI taxonomy): Eukaryota > Metazoa > Chordata > Aves > Tinamiformes > Tinamidae > Crypturellus > Crypturellus undulatus. The sequence goes on from VWPW01000036.1 coordinate 161,727, forward strand.
CAGTTAATGCAACGTTTTGTGTCATCTGGCTCTGATGTCAAGTGATCAAGCCTCTCCTTTTCTGCTAGCCAGTCCCGTGTAGAGCTGACTTGTCACCTTCAAAACTAGACTAAGGAAAGAAGCTGCTGCTTTACTGAGAGGGAACAGGAGCTCTTAGCTGCAGAGCTTGGGCTCCTTCTCATTGTGTCTTAAATGCAGAGATTTAAATACACTGTAAACAGTGTTAGGAGCTGCTGGGAAGACTGCTTTTTTGTGTTGAGCATGAAATATTTCAAGATTTATGTATTTATATCAATGACCATGTAAATCTTTTGGCCTTTGCAAGGTTTTTCAAGGTTCACCAAGAGCAGGCCAAGGCCATCTTTAAAGCATGGACTTGTACTCAGGGTCAAAACTGTCCTGCCAAATCTTGTTGTGGCTTTTTTTTTTTTTTTTTTTTTTTTTTTTTTTTT